>JASDQU010219414.1:1786-12033 GCA_032191745.1 Picea mariana
ATTTTGAAAGTTGGCCACTCAAGGGAAAGGACTTACACAAACCCATTTATGAGAAGGAAATGATGGGAATACTACATGCATTGAAGAAATGGCATCCTTACCTAATAGGTAGGCACTTCAAGGTCAAAACAGGTCATGATAGTCTTAAATACTTATTGGAACAAGGACTATCTTTAGAAGAACAACAAAAATGGGTAACCAAGATATTGGGTTATGATTTTGAAATCCTCCATAAAAAGGGGAAGAAAAATGTTGTGGAAGATGCACTCTCAAGAAAGGATGAAGATGTTGAGGCATTTCTCTATGCTTTCACGATCATCCAACCTGATTGGATAATAGAAGCAAGGGATGAATGGAAGAATGACAAAAAAGTGTGGACTCTCATTCAAAGGTTGTAGCAGGATTCCAATGCATCAGATACATTTACATGGAAAAATTATTCACTATGGTACAAAGATCGCTTATATTTATGTAAGAAATCCGAACTCAAACAAAAGTTACTATTGGAATTGCACACCTCTCCAATAGGAGGGCACTCGAGATTTTTGAAAACCTACCATAGAGTCAAGAAGGATTTTTTTGGGGATGGCCTTAAAACTGATGTTCAAAGTTTTGTGGTAGAATGTTTGGTTTGCCAACAAAATAAGGTGGAAACAATTAAGACCCCAGGCCTTTTATAACTATTATCCATCCGAAGTCAACGCTAGGAGGAGGTCTCCATGGATTTCATGATAGGGTTACCAAAGTATAAAGGAAAGAGTGTAATCATGGTGATTGTTGATAGACTGACCAAGTCACACACTTTTGTGCACTCTCTCATCCCTTCAAATCTAGTATAGTTGCCACCGCATTCATGGAGACAGTTCAAAATCTACATGGCATCCCAAAGATTATTGTAAGTGATAGAGATCCCATCTTCACTGGACATTTTTGGGAAGAATTATTTTCTTGTTTGGGTACTCAATTGGCTCATAGCTCATCCTATAATCCTTAATCTGATGGACAAACAGAGATAGTGAACAAATTTCTGGAAGGCTACCTTCATTGCTTTGTCTCTGATAAACAAACACAATGGCTCAAATGGTTACCCTTGGGAGAATGGTGGTATAACACTTACTCTCATACTGCAACAAAAATCACACCATTTATGGCACTTTATGGATACCACCCTCCTTCCATCACTTCTTCTCTAAAATAAAAATCTAGGGTTCAAGTAGTGGAAGATCACATCGAGAATCAACAACAAGTTCTCCAAATCTTAAAGTACTACTTGACCATGGCACTGAATCGCATGAAACAACAAGCAGATCAACATCATAGTGAAAGAAGTTTTGAAGTAGGGGATTGGGTTTTTTTAAGACTACAACCATACAAACATATGTCCCTCTAGAAAGCCAAGAAGGATAATAAATTATCACCAAAGTACTATGGCTCTTATAAGGTGTTGCAAAATATTGGCACTATGGCATACAAATTGGAGCTACCCACATCTTCACGAATACACCCATTTTTCCATGTTTCATGCTTAAAGAAGGTTATAGGAGACAAGATCCCAGTTCAAAATATATTGCCAGAACTTGACGAGGAAGGAAAAATCATATTGAAGCATGAAGCCATCACTGACACAAGAATTCGCCAGCTGAGGAATAGATCCATTTCAGAGTATCTCATTAAATGGAGGAAACTATCGACTGAAGATTCCACTTGGGAAGATGAGTCTTTTATACAGAAGCATCTAGAGTTACTCAACCATTGCGGACAACACTTGTCTCAAGGGGAGGGGCATGGTAAGCCCTAATATTGGCTCATTACCCCTTAATTGGGGCATATTATTTTAGTAATGTTATTTTATTTATGTTGTCTTTAGGCCATTAGTTGTAATTCTACCTTCTAGTCTCCTATATATACCAATGAGACATTTTAATTCATCTTGTACTTGAACATTTAAGTGGGGTAAAAGGAGGTTTCCCCCTCGAAGAGGCTTATTATCTGAAATTATCTCTTTTTCAAGGCGTTGAGTACCTTTTCTGAGGTTTTTTTATGCTATATTGATATTTGGTTCGTAACAGAAGATCACATGTATAAGGATTTCCCTCAAAGAAAGGACAGAGTGAAGACCGTGCACAACATCCAAGAGGATACAACAGTAGAGGACATGGGAAGGATTTATGAAGCATTAGATGATCGAAAAGAAGAGTACATGTCCAACATGATCGAGGTGAAAGGTAAGATCATTAATCATCATGTGTCCATTTTAATTGATTCAGGAGCAAGTCATTGTTACATTGATCCTAATATAGTGGATATATTTCATTTGGAAAAAAGTAATGTTGGGAAATCAAGTTTTTTTCTGCTAGCCACTGGACCCAAAAGGATAATCCATGATATGGTCAAAGGTTGTACCATTGGGATCTTATGATATTTTAATTGTAATGGATTGGTTAGACAAGCATCATGTTGTTTTATATTATCATAGAAAGACATTTACATGTCTTGATGGAAATGGGAAAGAGAGCACTGCAAAGGGAGTTCCAAGCCCCATCTCTATAAGGGAGATTTCATCCTTACAGTGGAAGAGGTGTTTCATAAAAGGGTGTTAGTTGTATGTATCCCATGTGGAGGAGGAAAAAAATACAAAGGGGACAATCCTTGAAGATTTTACAGTACTACAAGAATTTGAAGATGTATTCCAGGAAATACTAAGGTTTCCTCCAAAAAGGGAAATATATTTCTCTATTGATTTAGTGTCAGGAGCTACCTCGGTGTCAAAAGAAACTTACAGAATGAGCACAACATATTTAAAAGAATTTCAAATGTAGTTAGAGGAATTGCAGAAGAAAGGGTACATACGCCCAAGTGTTTCACCTTTGGGAGAACCAATACTCTTTGTCAAAAAGAAACATGGGACATTGAGGCTTTGTATTGAGTTTTGAAAGTTCAATAAGTCCACCATAAAAAACAAGTAACCTCTACCCAGAATCAATGACCTCCTTGATCAGATAAGAGGAGAAAATATATTTTAAAAAATATATTTGAGGTCAGGATACCATCAGTTAAGAATCAAGGAACAAGACATCTATAAGAAAACCTTCAGAACCAGGAATGGGAATTATAAAATTGTAGTGGTGCCATTTGGACTAACCAATGCACCAATTGTCTTTATGTGATAATTGAATGGCATATTCATAAATTATTTGGATAATTTTTTCATAGTATTCCTGGATGAAATACTTGTATATTCTAAGTCAAAGGAAGATCATGAACATCACCTAATATTGGTATTTCAAGTGTTGTTGGAACATCAGCTGTATGCCAAGGTCAGTAAGTGTTGTTTTTATCAAGAACAGATCCATTACTTGGGACATATTATTTCAAAACAAGGCATAGCAAGGGATCTAGAGAAGATTGAATCCATTAGAGGATAGCCAATGCCCAGGAATGTTTCAAATGTCAGATATTTTATAGCGTTATTTGGTTACTATAGAAGATTCATAGCAGGGTTCTCTAAGATTTATTATCCCATCACTTTTTTGAAAAAGTAGGGAATTAAATTTGAATGAACATTTGAATGGCAAGAGAAATTTAATTTTTTGAATGAGTTAGTTACTAGTTCCCCTTTGTTAAATATTGATGACCCAAATGAAAGTTTTTTGGTATGCATAGATGCATGTAAGGAAGGGCTTGGTGGATTCCTCACTCAAAATGGACATGCCATTGGTTATGAGTCCATAAAGCTTAAGGAACATGAGATAAATTATACCAAACATGACTTGGATCTTGTTTCCATTTTTCACACATTGAGGACGTGGAAGAATTATCTCATGGGAAAGAGATTTGAATTAAGAACAGACGTGAGTGGTCTGAAGTATCTTTTTGAAAAACCAAATTTGAATGAAAAGGAAACACGATGGCTGGAATTTTTAACTGAATACGTATTCGATATCAAGCATATCAAGGGAAAATAAAATAAAGTTTTCAATGCACTTAGTAGAAGTGTATATCACATGCATGCTACAATTGTTAGTATGCATCAGTCAGACTTGAAGAGAAAAAACTTAGATAATGTTGTTACTGATCGGCATTACCTATAGGTAAGGGAAATCTTGCATAAGGAGGATGTACAAAAGAAAATGAAAGAGTATGAGATAATGGAAGATGGATTACTTATGGATAAAAATATAATTTATATTTCTAGTTCCAGAGAACTTAGGAATTTGGTACTAAAAGAAATGCATAATGTTCCATACGCTAGACATATTGGTTACAAGAAAACAATTACAGTAGTAATAATCCAATTATTTTTGTCGAGGATGAAAATGATGTTGTTGGTTACATCGCCAGATGTATGGAATGTCAAAGAGTGAAGGTTGAGCATAGACACCCAACAAGTTTGCTACAACCATTACCAATCCTAGAGAAGAAATGGGAAGTGATAACAATTGATTTTATAACAAAGTTTCCAAAGACAACACCACAACATGATTCAATCATGGTAGTGGTTGAAAAATTGACAAAGGATTCTCATTTTGTTCCTATAAAAAAACTCATACGACAACTAATATTGTAGAAATTTACTTGAAGGAAATTTATAGGTTGCATGGGATACTTAGGACAATTGTCTCAGACAAAGACATGAAGTTTACTTCAAATTTGTAGAATGGATTATTTAAAGTATTTGATACAAATTATAACTTTAGCACAAGATACCATCCACAGTCATATGGAAAAACAGAGAGGGTCAACCGAGTAATTGAAGACATGTTGAGAATGTATGTGATGGATAAGCCATCTAAGTGGGAAGATTACTTGCACTTGGTTGAGTTTGACTATAATAATGGGTATAAAGGTTCATTGAAGATGAGACCATTTGAAGCTTTGTATGGTAGAAAGTGCAGTACTAAAGTAAGTTGGTACAACCCAACATATAGAGTGGTACTTGGGCCAGATTTTCTTAAGGATATGGAAGACCAAATGGTTAAGATTAAGTAGACTTTAAGGGAAGCTCAAGATAGAAAAAAAAAGTATGCTGATAAGAATATGACATCAAGAGAATTTAAAGTGGGGGAGCATATTATTTTGAAAGTGAAGCCCAAGAAGAGATGTTTGAAGTTGGGTAGTTGTACAAAGATGGAAGCCAGATTCTGTGGTCCATTTGAGATATTGGATAGAATAGGGTCAGTTGCATACATGTTAGCACTGTTGTTTTCCATGAATGTGCATAATGTATTTCATGTCTCTTTTCTAAATAAATGTGTTCATGATCCTAACCATCTTATTGATTAACATCTGATTCAGGTAGAGACAGAGGGAGGCTTCCAAGTCCAGCCAGTGTGAATATTGGACATAAAAGTCAAAATTCTTTGGAATCGAGTTATAGAGTTGGTAAAAGTTCATTAGACCTGCTATGGTCCTGAAGATGCTACATGGGAGCATGAAGATGCCATGCGATCATATTGCCCACATATTTTTGAATAAATTCTGGAATTTGATTCTTGTTTTGTATATGCACTGAGGACAGTGCCAAAATAAGGGGGAGGGGATGTGAAACCCAATATTTTGAGCCCCATATTAAATAATGTATTGTTACACTGCTGAGAGGCTAGAGTGCCAAAACAATTATTAAAAGGCCAATGTTCCCAAGAACTGTAATGTTTTGATTATTATTAATAATAAATACCTTGTTGGTTTCTATACAAACAAGGTAAAGAGTTATAGGGGGATATGATTCCACAAGAGAGGGGGATTGAAGGGCTAAGCATTTATTTTTATATTTTATTCTCCATTTTTTATAAATGGATAATAACAGCTACATGAGCTTCTTAGGGGAAGGCTAGGAGGTTCTTGATTCCCAAGAGTGTCATAAAGTTGTCCCCCGTCTGTTGGGGGGGTTGGTCATTATGTTGGTCATGGTTTTTCATTCTCCTCTCACTCCCATTCTTTATCTCATTCTATTGTGGGTCTCTCAACATGTTCATGCCTTTGTTCACACACCTATTCATGCATTCATTCACCTGATTTGTTCATTGTTCCACACATTCGGTAGATACTTCACTCCATTCTTTCTTGCACTTTCTTTTCTCCTCATTTATGTTTTTCTTGGGAAGGGAAGAAAAATGTTGAAGAAAAACCATGGTTTGTTGGTTGTAGACATTGTTAGTGTAATACAACCATGAATCGAGGCCTACATGTCTACGATGTTATGGCCTGTATCCATCATTTCTCACATATGCAAGTCCTAAGAGTCCCATCATGGATATTTTGGACTAGATGCACTCAATCACAGGAAGGAGAAGGAATGTCTAAGGGACTACATGACAGAGAAGGGTGGGGATCGATTCTCTTGGGTGGTGCAGGCTGTGTAGAAGAGAGATGGATACTTGGACTACTGTGAGTGTTGGGGAATCCTATGAGATATTGAGTTATGACTGATTCGGGAAGTTGAGTAACACTTTGGAATCGTCCTTGTGGAGTCATAGCCATGGCTCAGGGGTGACATTTCTTTTGAGACATGGAACAACAATGTATACGGTTGGGTTGAACGTCCTTGGCCTGCAACCATTAAGTGGTTCTCTTCTATAAAATATAAGTTCTCTATTATGGTATTAATTACATGTGTATGAATTATTTCATTATGTAATTATCGTTGAATTCGATATGTTTAGATTATGCATGTTTGTTGTCTATTCTTGTGCATGTTGTATGCTTCATTGCTTGTATGTTTAGCATGAATATTGATCAATTCATCTGAATATTTCATGCATTCCCTAGTATTTAAAGTTAGATTAGGGATCAAATTAGTCTATATAAGGGACTTTTGGTTAGCATGCCCAACCTGTGGGTGGTTGGGTATGTTACAACTTCTCTTCCCGGGCTTTAGAAATGGGCCAGACAGGGAGTCTCAAATATCTATATATGTATCTTGGAATCTTGGGAATCAAATCCCAATAGTTCTCTCACTTGAAGAGAATTATCATGGACCTTACAACTTGCTTCTTTTACCACAGGCCTCACAACCGGATTCTTCGACCACAAGCCTGAAAATCAGTTTCTTCTAGCCACTGGCTAGATATAGCTTCCATGTACAAGTATGGATTCTGAGGTCCACTTCACTAGTACAGACGATGAAGGATGATGAATGAATGATTTAATGATGGTGAGAAATTACTAAATCCCCACACAATATTTTGATGTGTCATATGTGACACTTAGCACATAAGGGACTCCCTTTTCCCCAGTTTTGAAACTTAGGATAACATAACCTAATGTTATGTGACCTTAGTACTTAGGAATAATTTTATTTTATTCCTGAGCCTAAGTCCATTGACTTAGACTCTTAACCTTATACTTCTATCCCCCTTTCCATTTTCTAGTGGAGTTTATCCCCCCATACTTTTTTTTTGAGTCGGTCTGCAATAATGGTGTACTTTTAATTTTATATGAGTATGATTACAAATTGAAATATAGGAAAGATGGTATTTTATCAATCCAATCTCTCCATCCTAATAATCATATAGGAACTCTAGCCTATAATATCTTGGCTCACCAGCCTCTAAAACATATGTACAATTACAATGGGGATTTACCTGGGTACTGCATTCCCCTCCGCCTTTTTTTTCACTGTCCTTAGTTTATTATAGACAAGTACATTAAAAATTCTTCAAAAATATCCATGCCTTTGCTATTGAAGATTGTTATCCTTCTAGTGTTGTTCTTTTCAAGAACAAAATTCATATATTCATAGTTCAGTTGAACGTTCATTTCTCTATTCCATAAATAATCCTCGCGAAATAAATCATCCCACTATAGCATTATTGAGCTGCCTCTTACTTTCTTCACTCACCCTTCCAGGCTCAGGCACCCTTTCACTGCTGCTCAGTCCTTCACTGAACCATCTCACCGATACTTTCACACACAAGGAGAGAGTCATCTCCTTACTAGAACCCACGACAATTCTACATGTCTAGGGCGCTGTTATCTCCATCAATATCTATTATTCCTTGGTATGCTAGCTTCCATAAATAGTATCTCATCTGTATCATACACATGCAGTTATTATGAGACAATATTATAAAAAATTCATTTAGAAATTCAAATTTGTTTGATAAGAAAATTCAACTTGTTCGAAAAATATGTAAATCTATCTCATAATTTTCTTGGTTGTTGCAACAACATGAATCAATATTTATTATGGCCTTCTATAGCACCATACTAGAATACGTCTCTTGCAATGCTACCATATTACATTCAACCAATAGATTATTAGTGTTTCTTTCATAATGTACCATATACTTGTATTGTAACAATTTCAATGTTTACAAAGTGATCTTAGAATTGTTTATATTTAACAATTCAATCAMAACTAACGATTTATTTATTAACTAGAATGAAATTATCATCCTCTATGTATATATTATGAACATCCAAGGTTTTAGTCTATTCCTCTAATAGATCTTTCTTGTGACTACTTTAACTTGCAACTCCCTTGTTGCATTATCTAATATCTCCTGAAATGTTCTCAACCTCATGAGTTAGTAATAATTACATCATTTCAGATATTAACATAATCGTTTCCCATTAATATCATATATACATGCATTCAAAAAAATGCATTCAACAAATGCATTCACGCATAAAATGTTTATCATGCATAAGTGTAAATCTACCACTTACACACTATGCATGAGTGAAACTCTCCATGCATATCTATTCAATGCATCTTTGCATTAACTTCATAATTTCATTTATCTAAGTCATGTATTACGCCATGGTGAATTGGAAGGTCTAACCAATGCCTCGACACATCCTCCATAAACTTCCTATTTCATCATCAACTATTTGGATGCCTTCCTTTTCAACCTAAACACTATAACAAGAATATAATTATATGGTTCTCTTTAGTGTTAGTAAAAAGGTTGCAGTCCAAACATTTTATAAAGTAGGAAGTTTTCTTGGGATACTTCTATGGAACTAAACCATTTCCATATCGATCCATGTCATGGACTCATATATCACTAGTTTTACTGGAATTTGTTCCTAAAACAGGGTCACACCATTTATTTCTTTGGTTATTGGCTCATAACCAACAAATCCATAATATGTTATTACTTCACATGTATGTATTCAAAATACAAAACAAATTTATAAATATTGCAGTCCTCCATCCTTTATCAAACCTAGTGGTATCTTATTTCCATTAATGCATTCAACTCATAAAATAATGTGATTTTATAAAACAAACTCTAGCTGAGGGAATTCTTACCTAAATTACATTTAACATTTATGCAATAAAATTACATAAACTCGTATTTGTATAGTTGTCATTAAATAAGTTTAATTCTACCTGGATAGATGTTATTAGTAGGAGCCTCCTTCATATGGATGTCTTCCATATGTAGGAACCTTATCAAAAAAACTTGCATCCATGGAATAATTATTTCTTTCCTGGCATAAAAACAGTCATTAGCAACTTCCATAGTTGTATATATAACAATAGACTACTCCTACTGAGCATCATGGTACATAGATATTAACAAATCTACATTCATTGCAACATATCTATATGCACTAATACTGCATTACTAGGATGCTCATAATGCATATGCATTTTATTTGTTTGTGTTATGTATGGCTATCTAATAAGCCATAAAATAATTTTTGCTACAGCAATTGCAACAACCTCTTTCTTCCTATACCATTGTTCCTTGTTGTTATGGGTTATCTCAAGTATAATTGAGTTATTGTGTCCCTTTGTACTCTTGTTGGGATCATTGTACATGCTTAGTTCTTTACCAAGTACCTTTTTCTAGCCAAGTCTTTCTTTTCTAAGTTTTCATTTCCATCCAAATACTACGATGATATTAAATTTCATCATTCCTCAATTTTTGGATCCCTCTAATCCAACACATACATGATAAATTACATAAACACTCATGCTTTCTTATTGACCTTTGAATATTCAACATAAATTTACTTTTCTAGAACAAACTGATTCATCCTTTATTTGACTGGGAATATCATCCCTTGTAGTCTCTTGCCCCGTTATCTTCTCTTTTTCCTATCCCATGGGGTTTCAACTTGAATTTCATAGTCAATTTCAAACATGCCATAGTGATGCACATAATTCTTCTTCTCCAACTGCATAAAATTAATATGTAATTAGTTAGCACTACTTTTAATTGACATCATACTTTTCAGTGTTACTTCCAACCCATGGAAAGTCACCCATGGTTCTTTTTCCTCTTGATACA
>JASDQU010219415.1:0-17969 GCA_032191745.1 Picea mariana
AACAATAATAATAATAGTAATGTCATGATTAATCCTCAATGGGGATTTAATCCAATAATAAAAATAATAAGAATGCTCTTTGCAGTTACATTATTTCAACAGTTGATGATGCTCCAACCTTCATGTTGTGATGTTGTTGTTGTTGATGATGCTCCATCCTTCGTGCTGTGATATTGTGTCAGCCTTGTGCTGTTATTGATGATGATGATGTATTAGTGTTATACTAATCCATGTTGATGCAGATGACGATGATGCCATTCTAGCTCCTTGCTGTGGATGATGATATTGATGATGAAAAAAAATTCCGATGATTTATAGATATGCGAGGTCAGTGTTCCAGATGCTATTGATGTTGTTGCCCTCTCTCTCTCCTGATGATGTTGTAGAATACCCTTCTTGTTAAGGGGGAGTGTTGAAATATTGTAACTGCAAAGAGTATTCTATTTATTATTGAGTTATTATTCATTAGATCAATCCCCTTTTGTGGATTGATCATGTCGGGCATTGTAATTGACCAAATCCTGTTTTTTGGATTGGTCAAACCCTAAATATATTATGCAAATTGAGAAGTCAGCACCCATGCTAATTAAAGTGGTTTTAACCACTAAGAAGACAAGTCCGCTTTGCCCAGTGAAGAGACACCTTTCCAACACCTGCCAGTTTGTATAAATAAAAGAAGCCAATGCCTCATTTGATCACTCACTCATTCTCTCACTCAGTGTGCAAGTTTGGTAGCTACAATTGGGAGAAGAAGGAAGAGAGAGGCGCATTGCTCAATGGAAGATATTCTCTAGTGTTTGGTTTATTGTCTTGGCATTTTATTGGCTATCTATATTAAGGACGTTTTTGCTGGGTTTTCTCCCCCATGAGGGTTTCCCAGGATGAATGTTGTGTATCTTGTGATTGTGTTTCTCTCAATGATCCTATCTATGCTATGGTTATCTAGTAAATTGAAAAGAAACCTGATAATAGCTTAAACATTACCAGGAACATCCCCTACTTGAGGGATTGGTTCACCCAATAGGGTATTATGATGCCCCTCCCATATCTAAACTTGGCCAATTGCATGGGGTCTTTGAGCACTTGTTTAATTTGAAAGGGTAGTTTTGATGCACATGTTTAGTTAACTCTTGTATTGAATGTGATTTTACTTGACATGATACATTTGACTTGAGACCCTTGGAGGGAAAATTCACTTGTCTTTGCAGGACCTTGTTTGATGGATGTTTGTGGAGGAACAAGCTTAGCTTGGGCCTTCGTCGGGGCAGGAAGCCCCACAGGTTGGATGCCATGACCCACACCTTGGGAGAAAATAGATGATGAAAGTTACCTTTGAAGCATGAGAAGGCATCTTGGATGATGAGACCTAGCTCCCCTTAGCCCAACGTTTGACTTTGGAAGGTCAAAATGTCACCTTTTAGGGCTTGACGTCACATTGGGGGCTAGGGTTTGACGATGGTGGTGATGAATTGATGAAGAGTTGGCATGTTTTGATGAGGATGAACCCTAGCTCATGGAAAAAATGGCCTTTGGAGGCCCAACGACCCCCTCACAATGTTCAACGATTCACTCCATGTGCCAAAATGTCACCCCTAGGGGGTATGGAATCATCTTTGAGGTTTTTCTTTCTTTTGTAAAATAAATTTTGAATTTTAAAGGGGAAATTAGAGGGGGTCAACCTCCTTAATTGTGTTTTACCCTAATGATATGTGAACAACCTATTTTATAAGGTCTCCTATAAAAAGAGACCTCAAACATTTCATTTTGACATAACTCTCTCACTAGAGAATTCCATACTTGTCTGAAATTTGTGCCCTTTTAGGGAATGTGGTCTATAAATCTCTTGTGCAAATTTTATGGATGCTTCTACTTGTCTATTATGGAGCTAAAGTGATGCGCTGCCTTCTGGGAGGCTTGTCTTTTGCATGTTGATGGAATATTCTTGGTAGATAAGGGTTTTTGCATAATTTCTATTGGAATTGGTATGGAATTTTTGAATATTGTTGGTAATTTCTTCTAGTTTCATAACTATTCTTATTCTAACTCTTAGAGGAGTAAAAAGGATTACACCCTCCACTAAGTATATCATAATTATTGTTGCATAAGTTATTTTTCAAGGTTGTTAGGAGGAGTAAAAGGGATTACACCCTCCTAGATTTACCTTGTTGGATTTTCTTGCTCTAGGGAGTAAAAAAGCTTACACCCCTAGAGAAGTAGTAAGTCTAACTCTTACACCCAAGACTCCATAACCTAATAGACTAGGCACTCGTCTACTTGCATTGGAGAAATAAAATTATTGCATTGAAATACATGATTTTTAGACATTTCATTTGTTCAATTTGAAATATTTTCTTAGTGCTACAAGCTTGCTTGAGCCACTAAGGCATCTAGATTAGCCTTGTCATTCTCTTGCTACAACCATTAGGGCTGCAACAAAACACTCTTAAACTCTCTCAGAACTCAATAATCTACCATTGAAATTTGCTTACAAGCTGCCATACTAATCCTACTTGACATTTGCTATCTTTTGGGTGGGTTGTTTGCTAATTTTGGTGGATAGATATTGCTTCTGTAGCAATTGTTTGCTATAGCCATAGGGATGCCTTTGTACTTTGCTGATAATTTCATTTAGCAGCGCTATTTCACCATCAAAGTTTGTGCTTAAGTATTGGAATATTATCTACTTGTTTAGTACTTGTTAATCCAATAAATATTTGATGCTTTTGATGGTTAATTCTGCAGTTAACAACTCCTTTTATTGCTGATGTATATATTTGTTTACTTCTACAATTCAGGACAACAAGCTTCACATGCTTGTCCCATTAATTATTTGGCTTGTATCTCGATTAATTGTCTTGTCTCGGGTAGGTTTAACATTATCTTGCATGTATACAACACTTTGGTAACCTCCCCTCATCATCAAGAATCTTTTCCAAGCCTCTTTCCATCTTCTAATATGACCTATAGGGGTTTTCATCTTCATCTTCTCACTTTCCATCTCAATCCCCTAGGGTCACCGAGATTCCCCCCTTGTGGTGACTTATCATCACTAAAGCGATGGGAGTATCTATCTAAGGTGACAGTGGGTAGTTACTCCCGAAGTTGTCTCACGTTTGTGGATTGGGTTGGGCTTTGCCCAACCTACAATCTGTTCCATAACATTTTGACACTGTTTCTAGGGGGGATTTTGAATCCTCTTTCGTGCCCTAACGACACTTTGGCAAGATTTGATCCCAAAGATTTTACTCGAACTTTATTGGCGACTCCATTTGAGGGAAGTTCCATTTTCCTTTTCTTCCTTTGATGAGATAACACTCATCTAGCAACTTCACAACCCCATAATCCATGTTCCCAAAATACCCTTCCCTTGGAAGATTCAAGCCTTCCAAGGTTTACCGAAGAAATCCTCCATTTAACTCCCATGTTGTCAAAACCCTTTTCCACGGTAATCTCCCCTTTGCACCAATGGCTCATCCTTGGGGAAAATACCTTTACAAGCCCTTGAACTTAGCTTCCATTGATGGATATCCCAATACCATGCCTAAAAAAACCAACAAATGGTTGCCAATGTTTTTAGGAAATAATGTGGTCACAGCCGAAGAACACCTCTATGCAATTGGTTAAGACATGGAAAATGAAAGAGTAGAACATGAAGATGTGGAAATGAAGCTACTAGCTACATCACTTTCTGGAGATGCTCAGAGGTAGTTGAAAGGATTTCCTGAAAATCACCTAGCATCATATGAATATTTCGCTAAGTTGTTCAAAAGAAGATGGGAAACACAGAAGGATAACATAATGCTAATGACTCAGTTCAATCAGATTAAGAAGAAGGAGAATGGGACAGTGAGTGAATTTGACACTAGATTTGATAATCTCTATAGCCAAATCTTGAAGGATTTGTGCCCATCTTAAGCAATTTTCCATCTCCTCTATGTGAATGCCTTTAAAGGGAAATTTGGTTTCATCCTAAGGGATAAGAAACCCAACACTTTGGAAAAGCCAAAGAATATAGTGCAGAAATTGAAGAAAATATTCTTTACTCCAAGATTGATCCATATCGGTATCCCTATACCAAGACGGAAGAAAAGACAAAGACTGAAAAAAATAGTGCGCCAGATCCAATAACTCTCCTATCTTAGAAGCTTGATTAAATGAATGCTCAGTTCATCCAAACTCATAATCAAGTCATGAACCGATTGACAAGTCTAGAAAGTAATCAATTTGCTTTGAGACCTCCATTCGTCAGACAACAAAGGGATGCTACAGGTTGGAAGGCAAAGCCTCAACAAGAGGCAAAGGCTCCCAACACCTTGAACCCTGTTGAGATGGTCAATTTGGAAGAACCACCATGGTGTTCTCCGTGTCAAGAACCCCATCTCGAAGATGAATGTCCAAGACGAGAAGAGGACTCCCTTGATAGTATGAACTTCATAGACACAATTTCTAGGATGATGATGAGTATGCAAACATTACGCAGGAACACATTGATGAAGTTAGGAAGAGGGGAGCTACAGAAGTTCGACTCAGGGTGCTTAACCAACTGATCGAAGATCAGAGGAAAGAATTGAAGAAGAGGGAGATCTTGACGTATGCCAGAAGGAATAAAAATCATGTTTCTTCGCGATAGACTTTGGTTCTAAAGGAGCAAGCTTCATCTCAGCCAATAAAATAAGCTTCACCTCAACCATTTGAGAAGGCCGTCCAACCCCCCCACCTCCAGCTCGAGATTTGCTTCCAAGACCAACACAAGCAGATGAAGAGATTCAATTGAATATAGATGTCCCAACCATGATTGGAAAGATGAATATGTCAGTTTCTGTGGTGGAAATGTGCAAGATTCCTTCTATTAGAAGAGAAGTGTTGAAGGCATTGAAGGTACCAAATGAGGAAGAAGACCCTCCTATGATCTTGAACACCATGCACCATGGACGATAGAGGGATGTGAACCCTCCCTTTTATATCTCTTTGGGTGTAAATGGTCTTCGTTTAAACAATTGTATGTTGGATTCCGAGGCCTCAACGAATGTGATGTATTTGAAAGTTATGAAACAACTTGGCTTAAAAATAAATCACCCATATGGAAATGTCTGCGACATTGATTCCAAGAAGGTCAAGGTTTATGGTCTCATAGAAGACGTGGAAGTCTACTTGGAAGATTTCCCTCACATTGGTCTCATCATGAACATAGTGGTGATTGATGTTCTGGATGCTTGGGGCATGCTCTTATCAAGAAGTTGGACTGCTACTCTTGGTGGGTTTCTCAGCATGGACCTTAATCATGCACATATTCCTATGGGAGATGGTACTTTTGAGATTCTATAAAATCGGGAAGTGTCCAAGAAATGTGTGTTGGATCAAAATGATCCTGATTACAGTAGTGAGACTGACTTTGATGAAGCTCTAGATACCATTCAGTATGATCCACGAGACCTACCTTTTATGGAAGAGGACCACATAGATAAGCTACTTCCAAGGACAAATAAATACAAAGAGCAACTTGCAAAATTCCAAGGAAAAGAGATAGGATCCATCCAGATGTTGAAGAAAGACGAAGATAAAAGAAGTAAAGAATGTGAAAAAGTCATCAAGGATATGGTTAGTACTGAACCACCTTCATACCTTCACATTGAGAACATACCCTACATCAACTTTAGTGAAGGGAGCCTTACACTCATGTGGGATAAGAGGAAGGGAAAGCCAAAGTATGATCAAAAGAATGATGTTTTATGGCTTGGCCCTTACATCGTCAAGAAGAGGTCCGAGAAGGGAAGCTACTACTTATCTACTATGAATGGGAGAAATGTTCCATTACCAGTTGATGGGTCTCTTCTTCGACCCTATGTTCAATAAACTTGACTTCTTCAAGGCCCAAGCCCCAACTAAGTAGGCATGTCATATTTCTTTCTTGCATCTGCATCTTGATTGCTCATGATAGTTTATTTGCATTCCATTTCTTATTTTCATTTTTCTCTACTCGCATTATTGATTTACATCTCTTGTTTTCATCATATTATATGAAAAAAGTACAAAATTTTCTTTTCTAGGTTGAGTTGTCAATTTTGAAGTTTTGTCTTTTGATTATATGAACAAAGGGTGAGCGAGCCACCCTAGATTTTACAGTTTGCTGTTATAGTGCATGTAGGCACATGTATAACCATGAGATGTTGAGTTTCTCATGCACTCTACGACGAGTACATGTCCCCAAGTAAGAGCCATATGTTATCCTCCATTTTTAGGGATAACTAAGGAGATGATGTCTCAAGGCCCTCAGGTTGTAGACATGGAGTTCCGAGAGACGGATTGACTAACAATGTCCACATACACAGATGGAGACCTACTCCACCACCACACTTCTCTGATTCATCATGATGGCATTCACCACATCAAATTGCTTCCAGAAGACAACGGGTCTTGGTCCATGAGGTACAAGTAAGGTATTGTGGTAAGTATCACCTTAATACTTGAGGCATTTAAATGTGTTGCATTAAAGCGTCTCTTGATTATATAATGTTTGCTTGGACATTATGCTTCTAGCCTTGTTTCACCTTGGTGAGTGTCATGATTTCCTAGTAAGTGGCCATCCTTAGGGAAAGGGTTGCAACCAGGGGTTTCCTTGAAGGTTCATCGTACCTCCTCTGCTCATTCTTACCATTTTTCATCACTTATTCCACTCCATGTCCCAATCTCTTAGGTTTTCAGGCCATATTGACCCAATAAGGGCTTGTGCCTCATTTCATGGGAAGAAGGGGTTGAAGGCCCAAAGGATTGTAGATGGAAAAAGATAAAAGCCAATCATAAACCTTACAGATCATCGCCCAGGGATCCCGAGAACAATGAAATGTTTCTCACAAAAATTGAGGGACCCATAAGATGAATAATTAATTAAAATGTCAACCAAGGTAGAGCGTGCATGGGAATTTTTTTTCATGCTTAGGTAGAATTCCCACCTTAGCTTTCAACTTGGAAACATTCTAATAAATTAATGACAAAAGGGGGCTTGGAAAAATCATGCATCATGGACGAAGGGAAACACACCCTCTACAAAGCACCCATAAATGAGACAATATGAGCCCTTGTATGTAATGAAGCCCAAAGCCTAGAATTCTAACCCAATCCACCTCATACCCATTACATGACCTAGAAAATATTATCCTTGGGAACATCCCCTACTTGAGGGATTGGTTCACCTAAGAGGGTATTATGACACCCCTCCCATATCTAAACTTGGCCAATTGCATAGGGTCTTTGAGCACTTGTTTAATTTGAAAAGGTAGTTTTGATGCACATGTTTAGGTGACTCTTGTATTAAATGTGATTTTACTTGACATGATACATTTGACTTGAGACCCTTTGAGGGTGAATTCACTTGTCTTTGCAGGACCTTGTTTGATGGACGTTTATGGAGGAATGAACTTAGCTTGGGGCTTTGTTGGGGTAGGAATCCCCATAGGTTAGACGCCATGATTCACACCTTGGGAGAAAATAGATGATGAACTTTTCCTTTGGAGTCATGAGGAGGCATCTTGGACGATGAGACCTAGCCCCCCTTAGCCCAACGTTTGACCTTGGAAGGTCAAAATGTCACCTTTTAGGGCTTGACGTCACATTGGGGGCTAGGGTTTGATGATGGTGGTGATGAATTGATGAAGAGTTGGCATGTTTTGATGAGGAGGAACCCTAGCTCATGGAAGATATGGCCTTTGGAGGACCAAAGATCCCCTCACATTAATCAAGGATTCACTCCATGTGCCAAAACGTCACCCTTAGGGGGTATGCCATCATCTTTGAGGTTTTTCTTTCTTGTGTAAAATAAAATTTGAATTGTAAAGGGGAAATTGGGGTCGACCTCCCTAATTTTGATTTACCCTAATGATACATGGACAAACTATTTTAGAAGGTCTCCTATAAAAATAGACCTAAAACTTTTCATTTAGACATAACTCTCTCACTTGAGAATTACATACTTGGCTGAAATTTGCGCCCTTTTCGGGAATTTGGTCTATTTCTCTTGTAAGTGTATGGATGCTTATACTTATCTATTGTGGAGATAAAGTGGTGCGCTACCTTCTTGGAGGCTTGTCTTTTGCATGTTGATGGAATATTCTTGGTAGATAAGGGTTTTTGCATGTTTTCTATTGGAATTGGTAAGGAATTTTTGAATATTGTTGGCAATTTCTTCTTTCTTCATAGCTATTCTTGTTCTAACTCTTGGAGGAGTAAGAGGGCTTACACCCTCCACCAACTCTATCATAATTGTTGTTGGATAAGTTATTTTTCAAGGTTGTAGGAGGAGTAAAAGGGCTTATACCCTCCCAGATTTACCTTGTTGGATTTTCTTTCTCTAGGGAGTAAAAGGGATTACACCCCTATAGAAGTAGTAAGTCTATCTCTTACACCCAAGACTCCATAATCCAATAGAATATCCACTCATCTACTTGCATTGGAGAAATATAATCTTTGCATTGAAATACATGATTTTTAAAGATATTTCATTTGTTCAAATTGAAATCTTTTCTTAGTGCTACAAGCTTGCTTGAGCCACTAAGGTGTCTATATTAGCCTTGTCATTCTCTTGTTGCAATTAAATTAATGCTACAACCATTAGGGCTGCAACAAAACACTCTTAAACTCTCTCATAACTCACTAATATACCATTGAAATTTGCTTACAAGATGCCATACTAATCCTACTTGACATTTGCTATCATTTGGGTTGATTGTTTGCTAATTTTGGTGGATTCTATAGATATTTCTTCTGTAGCAATTGTTTGCTACAACCATAGGGCTGCCTTTGTACTTTGCTGATAATTTCATTTACCAGCGCTATTTCACCATCAAAATTTGTGCTTAAATATTGGAATATTATCTAGTTTTTTAATACTTGATCATCGAATAAATATTTGATGATTTTGATGATTAATTCTGCACTTAACAAATCTTTTTATTGCTGATATATATATTTGTTCACTGCTGCAATTCAGGACAACAAGATTCACTTTCTTGTCCCATTAAATTATTTGGCTTGTATCTCGATTAATTGTCTTGTCTCAGACAAGTTTAACATTATCTTGTAGGTATACAACACTTTGAAAACCTCCCCTCATCATCAAGACTCTTTTCCAAGCCTTTTTCCATCTTCTAATCTGAGCTATATGTGTTTTCATCTTCATCTTCTCACTTTCCATCTCAATCCCCCTAGGGTCACTGGGATTCCCCCCCTTGTGGTAACTTATCATCACTAAAGTGAGGAGAGTATATATCTAAGGTGAAAGTGGGTAGTTACTCTTATAGTTGTATCACTTTTGTGGATTGGGCCGAGATTTTCCCAACCTACAATCTGTGTGGTAACAAACATCAATAAACATCTGTTCCAAAATTGGACTTCGTTTCTCCGAGATAAAAGGCCAAATTTGGATGATGTGCTATTGCATACTATACCTTGGTAGCAACTTCAGGAGGTCGAATATCAACAAGCAAATTGTGATACACATTTTCAAATCTCGTATTGAACTTTGTAACAATTTCATCTTTCCTTTTTTTTTATAGCATAAAACTCATAAATGTATTGATGATGGGATTTCCTCCCAGTGCATTTGTACAATAAAATATCATGAATTTTTTTCCAAGAACTATTGGAATTAGATGCTAAGTCTCTAAACCATATTCTGACCTCTCCTTCCAAAGACTGAGTGAACTTCCTCATAAAGACATCCTCACGCTAAATATATAAGAAATATATGAAATGTTCAAAGGATGCCATATGTTTTTCTACTGAAACACCATCTTCTCCATTGAATTTAGGAATATATTTGAAAAATTTGGGAGGTAAATCATGAAGGATAGATGGTAGTGTAAGAGGTTTATATCTGTTCATAACCCATGGATGTATCTGTACAGACTGAACATAAGGTATACGAGTGACTGGAGGAGCTGGAATATGAACTTCTTTTTCAAATGTTTCACAAGATTGACTGCGCTTTGGAATGATTGGGATTTGGAGATTTTGTTCAAGAATACTTTTAAAAGATATTGATGCAAACGAATCATTTCTTTTTTCGAAGGGTAATAATGACAATGGCTTATGTAATTGAGTAATGTAAGAAGAAACTAGGGTTTCTTTTTCCAAGGGGATGAGGTTTTGAAATTATGATCCTTTGAATGTACAAGATAGAAAAAAAATTCTTTCAAATGTATAAGAAATAGCAGCAGAGGACCGATCAACAGATCTAAAATTTCTTGAAACAAACTTTCCATTTGGTACCTGATTATTCTAAAACAGTTCTTCATTTCTTTTTCAACATGGCTCACTTCCTAGTGGAGTTTTGAAAATATGATTGGAATCATAATGGAGTAGCCAGGTGTAGACTTGATTGAAAGATAAACTTGAAGTTCTTTTGCAGCCTACTGTTCGACTCTCATTAACCAACAAGAATTAGAACTCGTCTTTATCATATCATAGGGAAAATGTTTTGAATCTGTGTTCCCCAACAATGGCACCAAAAATATGTTGTAACTTGAGATTGTTCTCGATTTCTTAGAAACAATGTCAAGACATCTTGAAACCTACTTCGGGAGCTAACTCTTGGACCAGAGGGGGCTCCTTCAATACTTAAAATGAATCTTGTTTCCCACTGTCACTAAGCAACAACTTATTAAGAACAAAAGGCCAGATTTACAATAATAAAAAATGATATGAATAGGGTTTGAAGAATTATGGCAACAGATTGGAATAAATAATGTAAACTTAAGAGATCAGAGGCGTTATTCCATTGGTAATGGATTCTTAGAGAACAAATCACGAAGCTAATAAGTGGAAGACAAAAGAAAATGGAGGAAAACAATAAATTTCCGACATAAACATTGAGTACGGAAGTCACTGCTGGTCTAAAATAGAGAGAAAGTGGACTGATGGACATTACTTAATGAACCCAACTTTAAAATAAATGTAATATGTTGAGCACAATAATTCAATATAAAAACATTTAATACAATCTTAATGGCAACTTATTGAATACATATTAAGACACAGGTCATGATAACATCAATGAAGTTATACATAAAATATGTTACTCAATAGAAACAAATAACAGTGGATGTGGTACAAAATTGTCTAGTTGTAAATCAAAATTGCACAACGAAAAATAGAGATGAAGGTTAAAGAAGCTAAACACAAAAAATAGCTAGAACTAGGCTTTACTATCATAAGAGATGAATGAAAAGATAAATCCTCTGAACCATAAATTTACAAAATGTAATAGCCCATTAGGATTACACAGAAAAGAACAACCTCACTATCAGAAAATTCCTAATATGCTCCACCTTCTGAAGTTTTATGTTGCCCTCTTTAACCCCCTCCAATGTTGCCTTCATGCCTCTAATTTAGAACCAAATTTTCCAAAATACAATTATGGTTGAGGAGGACCTTGGAGTTCTCGACACTCAAGTCTATATGCTGTCACATTTCTCTAAAAAATAGGAATTCTATTGTTTTTCATTAATTTTCAAATATTCCTTAGTTGCCACTTTTCCTTTGGCCCACCCATTGTCTTGAAGTTTCTCAATTGTGCTAACCTTGACAAAGAAAATGATTAATCCTTAAGTCAATCCTATGCGTACCAATTCATAAATTTGTAAGATCATGGTGCTCTTCACCATTGTTCTTGATACCAACCTTCCCTACAACATCGCTTACAAGAAGACTGTGTAATACATAACTAGGATATTGGTTCATGAATGATCTTTGCTCATAAAATAAAATATATGATTGTTATCTACTCATTAGAGATAGGATAATGAATCTTGATCATTGTAAAAACAACCTAGAATCAGATGCCATGCATATATGGAATCCATCCATTGGCTTCAAAGTCTAATTGCATCTCATTTAACTTTTAATTTATATCCCTTTGATTTCCCTGATAAGGGGATCAATTTAACTAGTATGGCTACTGGCATGCCAAGAAGACCTATCAAACCACTGGTTCTAACTAAGGGGAATTGCACTTGCAAAACTCTAAAGGAATTCAATTAATATCACTTGGAACACAACCGTAAAAGACATGAAAACCATGAAGACCCAATTACTTAGGATTCCATGGAAAACATTTAACCCCTCCATTTCTCTTGAACTTATTCAATTAAAAACTTGGTAGAAGACAAATGAATTGAAGATCAATGTGTTCAAAACCAAATTCGACATTAGGGCTATCCAGTTAAAACAATAATTTTCCTTTGGCTTGCAGTATCCATATTGCAACGAGATGGTACAAAGCTTGGCCAAAAATATTCCTCAACATAACATTTCGAATGATGCTTCCGCCTCTTTCAACAATCTTTCTTTTCATCAAGTCATAATTTCACAATTAGTGAAACCACATTAACTGTTAATTGAAATTGCACAATTTTTTGAATGTTTATAAACACTGAACGACCCCACTTGGAAACTATTACGATTGTGGAAATGTTATCATCAAGTATAATCATATCTGCACTCTCCTTTGCATTCCTAATGCCAACAACACTGATTGCAAGCCCTATGTCTGCTTCATGTAAATCCAATGCATATTTTGTGTCGTCACCAATAACAACAAAGTCATCATGCATTGTACGTAAATGTTTCACCAAGGTGTGCTTGTCTAATGTGGAAGATCTTGCCATGACCTGAATCTTTTGGAATCAACTCTCTCAATTCCTCTATGATTTTTTTGACGAAAGTCACGACCCTTGATAGCCATCCCATCATTGGTCAAAATACCACACTCTTTCGATATTGCCTTTGCAGTGTTAGGGAAGTCACTATTCGTCTAAAATAGAGAGAAAGTGGATTGATGGGAATTACTTAATGAATCCAACTTTAAAATAAATGTAATACAATGAGCGCATGAATTCAATATAAAAACATTTAAAACAATCTTAATGGAAACTTATTGAATACATATTAAGACATAGGTCATGATAACATCAATGAAGTTATACATAAAATATGCTACTCAATAGAAACAAATGACAATGGATGTGGTAGAAAATTGTCTAACTGTAAATTAAAATTGCACAGAAAAAAATAGAGATTAAGGTTAAAGAAGATAAACACAAAAAATCGTTGGAACTAGGCTTTATTATCATAAGTGATGAATCCAAAGTTAAATCCTATGATCCAAAAATTTACAAAATGTAATAGCCCATTGGGATTACATAGAAAAGAACAACCTCGTTGTCAGAAAATTCCTAATATGCTCCACCTCCTAAAGTTTATGTTTCCCTCTTTAATCCCCTCCAATGTTGCCTTCATGCCTCTAATTTAGAAACTGATTTTCCAAAACATAATTATGGTTGAGGAGGACCTTGGAGTTCTCGACACTCAAGTCTATATGCTGTCACATTTCTCTAAAAATAGGAATTCTGGTGTTTGTCATTAATTTTCAAATATTCCTTAGTTGCCACTTTTCCTTTGGCCCACCAACTATCCTGAAGTGTGCTAACCCTGACAAAGAAAATGCTTAACCATTCAGTCAAGCCTGTGCGTACCAATTCATAAATCCCCAAGATTATGGTTGTCTTCACCATTGTTCTTGCCACTGACTTTCCCTACAACATCACTTACAAGAAGACTGTGTAATACATAACTAGGATATTGGTTCATGAATCATATTTTCTCAGCAAATAAAATATATGATTGTCATCTACTCATTAGAGATAGGCTAATGAATCTTGATCATTATAAAAGAAATCTATAATTAGATGCCATGCATATCTGGAATCCATCCATTGGCTTAAAAGTCTAATTCCATCTCATTCAACTTTTAATTTATATCCCTTTACTCAGTACGTCATGGAAACCATTTAACCCCTCTGTTAGCGCCATAATTTTTACAGTTAGAGTCAGTCCTAGACGAGTCGTAGTTCGTGTGTCAAAGCATGTGAAGTCAGGTACTGAATAACGAATGGGTTGAAATCAAAAAGTGGCGGGTTTGGCCCTTGGAGTCGGGAAAGGGTGTCATAATTAGTCATGTGTGACTTGTAGAGGTTCCTTTCCCAAAAGATCGACTCCTATCAGAAAGAGGGAATTTATGTGCTAGAGGTTGAGGCAAGTTGTTGGAATAAATGTCACGTCGATAGATATGACGACCATCATCACCTAATTATGAAGTCAGAAAGGTTAAGAAATCACGACGCTCATATCACATATACTCTTCAACTCTTATCATCTGTACTTTGCAAACTTCAAAGTGCACCCGTCGCGCCAATTTGCTGTGCAAATATTCAGCCTGCTTCCAAACTTCTCGTCACCATGGATTTATCATCCTCTGCCATGATTCCATCCCTTTCCCATTCAAGTATAAATACTGGTCACCCTGCATGCTTCTCCTTTACCTTCCGAATATGCGTGTTGTCTGTGGTTTTTTATGCAAGTACTGGGTCATTTCGCTGTGGGAAGGCTGATTGCCATCATTTCTATTGTACGTCTGTTCATTCAAGTTCCTGCATATCCTTCGTTTTCAATCATTGTTTGAAGCCTGTTGGAGTTCGCTGCGAGCTAGTGCACTGAACGATAGTTCTTCTCGCGGTCAACCTCTCTTCTTTGGAGTTTCTTCCTATCACACTGAATTTCTTTCTGCGTCTAAATTCTCTGTCTCGAGACAAGTCTCTCAATGCCTTGCCCCCTCGCCAGAATTTTTCGTCGCGCTTCCCTACTGCAAAGAGCCTACCGTTGTTTTTTTATCACCGTGTCGATCTCCTTCTGCACCGAAATTTTTCATAGCGCCTTGCGACCGCGCAGTGGAATCCTAGAGTTGATTTTTCCGGTCACACAAAGTTTCTGTCATTGCCTTTCCAACAGGTCTCTATGAAGTATATCGTTCCCATTTGTCATGTAGAGAGGATATTACTGTTCATTACCGCGCACGCGAAAAAAATACACATTTTCATCATGACAACGTCCCAAGGCATAAGAAAGAAGACGCGCAGTGGTAGGGTCATGAGGACTGAGCCTCAGGACCTGGCATTAATCAACGAAGATAAAAATATTAGGGCATCTTTTGAGCAGGTCAGATGTATGCACTATTGTGAGAATATCAAAGGATACAATGCGAAGCTGGCTGAAAGGTTCGCTCTCAGGTTTAATGGCTTCCACGCGACCATTGCAGGAATCACATTTCGGGTGACGGAGGAAACTATGTCAACTATGATGGAGATACTTTCGTGCAGTGAAAAGTGGTCTAAAGGCATGCCTTTAGACGTATTATGATATGAAGAATTTATCAAGCCAAACTGTCTGAATGGGAAAATCAGAGTGGGTGTTTCGAGTCAGTATCTCTGGGATCCTTTCCAAAAGCTCCTAAAGGTGATTAGAAGGTATTTCACTTGTGAGGGAAGGTTTGATAGAGTATACCCATATCACATCAGGCTGTAGATGCACTTCACAGGGAAAATGCCTTTCAACTTACCTTTCTTCTTGCATAGAAGCCTGGAAAGGATGGCAGACAATGTCCAGGCCGAAGCTGACCAACCGAGGAAGAATTTATTCCATCTATCATTGATCAAGTTGTTGGTAGTCGAGCAGTTGAGATGGATGGAAAAAGACTGGGATTCATTTCTAATTTCAGTCGACATCCCCAGGGATCCCAAAGGAGACCTCTCTCCGTCTGCAGGGGGGAACAACATTTCACATCACAGGGGCGAAAATGGAAGAGGCCACAGAAAAAGGAAAGGTAGTAGAAGACTCGTCATCCCAACATTCATCACCCCAAAAAAGAGGTAGGAAGAGGTTGATCAACAAGCCCGAGGAGACCCAAGCTCCCAGTGAACTGCACACCCATTATGCTACTGAGAAGTTACTCATGCACGTTGTTCAGCTCGAACCTGTTGAAGGTTCAAGCAGGGGAATTAGTGAAAGCCGGAGAAGGTCGAGCACTAAAAACATGGAGGTTTAGGAGTCGTTGCAGCAGCTGAAGCAAGCACACCTCGCTATTGCCGAATTGTATCAGGAGAATAGAGAATTGAGAAAACAGTTGGCAAAAAGGATTGTTGAAGTGACAATGTCGCAGAGCCAAGCAAGGAATGTGAATTGGATAAAAACACAGCTCAGAGAGGCGCAATACATAATCATTCAACTGTGTGAGGAATAGAGGATGTCAGAGGAAAGAATCACAGAGAACTTCAAGGAATGTGGACCGACCATGGATAACGTCCGCACGGCTCTTGCCAGCGCTCAAACAAAGATGAAAGGGAATGCGGTCTTATGGAGACAAGTGAAGAATATGAACAGACGAAACTGGTCTCTTAGGAAAACACTTAGAGTATTAAGGTTGCAGGTGAGGCCAGAGGCATGATTGACATGACCCCATTTTTTCTTTTTGAACATGGCACATAATCTTTCTCCTCCCGTGTCATGTTTCCTGCTGAGAAACAAGAAGTTTGATGGGGCACCCGCACAGTGGATATTCGTCGTGCAGATCTTGTAAACCCACCTATTGAGGAGGACAAGTGTAGGCTAAATGCATGACAGTTTTGGAGGAGATGCATGGTCCCTCGACCGTCGTTTCCACCTAGAGCGCATCAAAGACAACCAACAGACATCTGCCACACCAACTCACCACGTGCATACTACAACCAGTGATCGTGAGGCAACAACTAGAACTCGTTATACTAGGTGGCAGAGTTTCCGATAGTGTGCTTGATCATTTAGGCACACCGCAAAAGAGAAAAACCGATGCATCACAACCTCATGATCGAATCTTATGACTGAACTATCAAGACAAAGACGTTGGTTATGACATGATTGGATGCAATCGAGTTTCCATTTTTAGTAAACTCTATGCGAAAGGTCATCTGGCAGGGAGAAACCAAAACCGAAATTCTAGGAGAAGTAGTTTGAGGCATAACAACCCAAGGGGTGTAGTTTTTCTATATATTCTATCTTTTCAGTGTAAGCGAGGTTGGCAAAGTAGTGTAGACAAGGGACTCTTGAATGTAATCTTTGAAGTCGATTG
Organism: Picea mariana; assembly: GCA_032191745.1. NCBI lineage: Eukaryota > Viridiplantae > Streptophyta > Pinopsida > Pinales > Pinaceae > Picea > Picea mariana. Next base: position 16,991 of record JASDQU010219415.1, read on the forward strand.
AAATATAATGAAAAAGCCCTGAGGCTTTGACGAAATGATTCTAATGGTGTTGGTTTGATGTATTGTGATCCTATCTATGTATGTACTTCCCATTTTCTATATATTTGTGCCTTTCCTTTTGTTTAAATTGGAACGTTTAATATGTCTAAAATTCATCACGCGGTGCTTTAGAATTCGCCATTTAAACTCTGTGTTTTCTTCTAAGTAAGTTAGAATTCATCTTAATGGTGCTCTGAGTTGCTTTATGTACTCTTTCTCTCACCACACACAATGACATTTGAACTGAAAGACCATTGCCTCCTTAGCCTTTATCCTCTCAAAGTTTCGTTTACCAAGTCATTGATTTCTCTCGCTTTCAGGAGGTTGACTCCATATCCCAAAGTTTTGTATTTCCTTGCCAGAGAAACCAATAACATTTCACAAATGCATAAATCTAGCCGACAATTCAAAGTCATTATCTATTAGAGACTAAGTCTCAGAGAGAGCCCTCTCTAGATTGGAAAGGCTAGTTTCCAATCTTCAAATTGGTCTGTAGGTTACCTCTGTCATTTGTTTTCTTAGCCAAACAAATTTACAGAGTGCCAACACCCTCCATTTCTCTTGAACTTATTTCATTAAAAACCTGGTAGAAGACAAATGAATTGAAGATCAATGTGTTTAGAACCAAATTGACATCAGGGCCATATAGTTAAAACAATATTTTTCCTTTGGCTTGCATTATCCATATTGCAACGAGCTAGTACAAAACTTGGCCAAAAATATTCCTCCACAAAACATTTCTAATGATGCTTCTGCCTCTTTTGACAATCTTTCTTTTTATCATGACATCATTTGGAGGATTAGTTGCCAATGTCAAGGATCCAAGAGTATATATGTTCACATGAACCCTTAACAACTGTAGTGTTGTGAGGGGAGAGCTAATTGTGACACATACCGAGGAAAAATTCACAATTAGGGCAACCACATTAACTATCTGTTG
>JASDQU010219416.1:0-10268 GCA_032191745.1 Picea mariana
GGGTATTTAACATTATCTTTGACATGGCTAAATTCTCCTTAGATTGTTTAATCCATACCTTTCATTTTTCCATTGAGACTAGTGTTGAGTTTATACCGTTGGAATTGTCCTTAGTTGTCAAGTGCCATCGAGATATCATCTGTCACCACCGAAGGAATTCAGACAACCACCAGCATTATATTTGAGTGTTTCATAGATATAGTTTCTTGCTTTCATAGCTTAGGAAATAATCTTATTTTCTTCTATAGGATAGATAGACTTTTCTTTGATAGATTAGATAGTAGTTTGTTCAAGAATTAGCTGTTAGTCTTTCTTGCTTTCAATAGACTAGATTTCCTTTCATGCATTGCATTGAGCATTTAAGTTTCCTTTCATGTAAGAGAAATAGTTTTGCATTAGGCATTTAGTTCACTTGCCTCTTAGGCTAGATAGTTGTTCAATGAGAAGTCTTTGCTTACTTGTCTATTTTCTTTAGTAGGATAGATAGTTGTCTTTGCTTACTTGTCTTTTGCTTTAGTAGGTTAGTTAGGTGTCTTTGCTTACTTGTCTATTTGCTTTAATAGGTTAGATAGGTGCTTTTGCTTACTTGCTTATTTATTTTCTTTCATAGGATAGTTGCTCATTGAATGTAGGTTGGCAAGTTAAAGAAGTTTACTTTTGTCATTTTCTTATTATGCTTAGTATTTTGCTTTTGCTTATTGTTGAACTAGTTTGCTTTACATAGGGTTTTATTTGCTTTCTTAGGAACTATCCATCGATCCTTGGCCCAAAAGTACTTAGGTTATCTAGTTTCAAGTTGCTTAGTAGGGTTTTCTTATTAGAAAGGTTTGCTTGAGTAGATTAGCCTTAGATAGTTTCTTTCATTAGTTAGAATATACTCCTTCCAACCTTTTACCTTTGGCATATATTTTGCTACAACTCTAAGTTTACTTACCCTGGGTTGACAATTTAATTGAGGGTAGTTTAGTGTCTTTTTTAGTACATATAAATCACCTAACAGAGGCAACAACATATACACCATGGTTTTTTGCTCTAAACTTCTCGGGACGTGAGCACCAATCTTGGATCAAATCGGGTAAGTTCTTGCCATATTGCACACATTCTTCTCTGTCAAAATCCATTAAGAAAGTGGCATTATAAATCTCATTAGGTATCAGGGTTAGTTTGTACTTCACCTGGAAATGTTTCGGCTGGAAAGACCCAATTGCGACTTTTTGCGAATTGCAGATGGTTCTGGTCGAAAGATCGACATTCTCCAGCACCAACCAATCATATCGTTATAAGGCATGAGCCTGGGTCGCGTTGCTATTTTATGTATCTCTGATTGAGCGACAATTTTATATTTTGTAGCCTGGGTCTCAGTCTCCTCATCTTCTGAATCGTCTGAGTAGTTGATCGATTCGTACTCTAGAATATCGAATACCTGCGTGCAAGTTTTCGTGGTGTTTTGGGTTCTGGGCGAAGTGTCTGAAATGATGTTTGTGTTTGGGTTAGAGATTTCACCAGACGCTTTACCTTCTTTCCATGGAGCCATGGTATCACGAGCTCAGTACTTTGTTGCCTGCCACAGGAAATGCACAACTTCTTATCTCGAAAACTTGTTGTTCTATGAAAATGCAAGATGAAATTCAAACTTCAAAATCTTTTTTCCTTTAATTTCATCGATTTCATAAATATCTCTACTGACAAAGTATTAACTTTCCTTGATGAAAAAGATTTAGGCGGTGTTCCAAGATCTTATTTTGAATGATCATCGTAGGTCGATTATTAATGTCATTAATTTTTGGTGGTTCACAATTAGAAGTTTGGAAAACAACATTTGAATTTTCCCGAGTTATGATTCAGCAAAAAATTAATCACAAGATAATCCTCATTAATGCGTCAGTTAATCACACTTATTGTTAAGTGTATTTCAGAATTTTGGACCTCATGATATCTTATAGTATTTCAAGACATGACTTCCGAAACGTGAAATCGCGAAGTGATTAATTAATTTTAATCATGTTTAACCATTTAAATAATCATTTTTAACCTCAAGTATTTCGGGGTTTCAGACCTCGAGATATTGATAGTCGCTCGAGACATGATCTCCAAAATGTGAAATCGCGAAGTGATTAATTAATTTCTAATCATTTTTAATCATTAATTAACCTTGCTTAATTCTTAAGACATTTTGGGAGTTCAAGCTTCGTGAATTGGGAATATGATATGTGGCAAATGCTCGAAATCCGAAATCGCGAAACTATTAATTGATTTTCTAACTGAGTTTTAGTTTCTTTTTAGGTATTTATTACTTCATGTATTTGGTCAATTAAATTCACTTAAAATCCTGACAGGTCACTTTCTGGAAAGACACATCAGATGTTAAGAGTTATACATGTGTGGTGACTAGGATCTGTTGGACGCTTTTCGCGTATCAGGGTTTTGAAAGATCGACATGTTAACATACCTGAAGCGTGAAACTCCGAAATCCAAAATCATGAAGTATTCTTTAGTGATTTTACTTTTTTAATGAGTAGGTAGCTCCATAGCTCCTAAGGAATTAGGATCATTTGATTAGATGGAAGAGCTCATCGATGGTGAGAATCAAGCACGTGTTGTTTTTATTTAAATGGGAATGAAATCTATTTATAGTCTAAAGTTTAGAAATATATATGTGTTTCAACATAGGATCCATCTAGGGATCGCGTCTCCCTGCGAGACGTCAAAGAACAGTAGACCAAGTGCCTTTATTGGGTAAATGGAGTCATTATTGCATTTCTGTGAAACACCTTTGAGAAAATAGACAAAAAGATATTAGACTTCGGCCTTATCTCAAAAATCTTTCAAAAACTTGATCATTCACCAATCTTGAGTTTAGGTTGTCTATCGCTTGCTTTTTTCTGAAATTGATTTCGGGTCTGTTTAAGATTATCAAGATAACTTTAATCAATCTATCAGACTATAGTTGATTTTTTTCGCATCAAGGCATAGTAAAATTTAGCAATTTTAATTAGGGGATCCCTTGTCATCTTAGAGTGTAAATCTTTGTCAAAAAGAGAACTAACTACTAGAGCACATTATATACATGTATAACAGCTTTGCAAATATCATAGACATTGCTTCACTACCAGCGAGCCTGTTCAGTACCCCGGTGAAGTTATCTACATTTCCCATTGAATTTCCTTTCACCACTTCAATTTTCACTTTGTTGAGATGAGGGAAATCATTTAAATGAATTTCCTTTCATCATCTCTTTTGGGAAAAATGGGGGCAATCGAATTTCAAATTTCCTTTCACCATTTATCTTAGACTAGATGGGGGAAATCATATTATGAATTTCCTTTCACCATCCATCTTATTTTTTAATATTTTTGAAGTGGGGGCAATCAATTTGTATATATCATGCAAGGGATGATATATGTTTATAATTTAGCAGCTAAGGTGTGTCAACTCACTTTAATTTACTCTGGTCTAATCCTCCCCTAACTTTCAAAACACCTTCGCCTACAGGGAAGTTATCACGGGGAGATTTTAATTTCCAGGGACTTTCCTTGAGAGAAACGAATCAGTTTAAAATCTGATAGAAGGGATAAAGTAGTCAGGATTAGCCTAGACACACTTTCTCTCAATTACAATCACAGGACTCACAAAAATTTTGCCTACTCTCATTTTGAAGGTCTAGTCTTTTAGGTTTCCCGAGTCAAGGTGAACTCTGTATTTCTGTGGATATTTAAAATCAGGATGCGCAAATAAAGACAGAATTAAATCTTTCAAAAATGATGGATGGGAACGGACTGAAGATTTAAAGGTTTGGAAAGGGATCTTATTCCTACTCAGACCTACTTCCTGATTTGCGAGCTTCTTTTATTCTTATTTTCTTTTCCTTTTTATGCATTTTATTTCATTTTTTATTTTAATTTTAATTTTATCAAGACTCAGAGAATACTTTTAGGATTAGGCTATAATTATTATATCCCTCTGGTTGTTGATTAGGTGACACTATTTATATGGATGATACCTCTTTCATAATTTAATGAGATCCTTTTGAAAATTTAACTTGGGTTAGTAGGTTAGAAGCTCATACCTCATATTTTCTTTATATTTTCAGCCAAGTAAACCATTTATTTATCACTTGTTTTGAGAGAAAGCCAATGTTCTGAAAAATGAGTGTTGGTTTTTGATACATCCTTATCTCTCAACTATCATCCAGTATTCTACATAAAAATAAACATGAGAAATGTCAGAAACTTCTGAAGAAAAAGGAACGATAGGTGTTACTTGTTTTTTATATTTTTGTTTTTATCAAATGAACAAAAATGGTCCTATCTATAGTGAAAGAAAACTTACCAAAGAAGTGAAAAAATGTAAATAAATAAAAAAAAAAAATCAAACTGGTATATACAATGGTGATTTGGGATCTGATTATTGCATGAAGTGTTTCAGGTAGCGCCCGTTGATAGGGGAGTTAAGTATTTTCCCATCGAGGTTTTCTAATAAGAATGAATTCTTTCCCTCAAAGGCTACGACCCTGAAAGGTCCACACCAGATGTGATCAAACTTGACCTGGTTTATAGCGTCCTCTTTCCTAGCATCCCATTTCAAAACTAGGTATTTAGGAAGGAATTCCCCATCTTTGGATTTTTTATCAAACAAAGCTTTCATGTTGTCTTGATATTTCTGAAGTTTCTCATCCACTTCGGCCCTATTCTGTTATACTTCAATTAAATGGTTTATTATTCTGGTGGCATTGTTAGGTTATTCCTTCGAGTCTTTCCAGAGCTTCATCACAGGCAGAGAGAGATTTATGGGGAGGACTATGTCAATACCGTATACCATTTGGAAAGGGTACATTCCGATTGATTTCTTAGTGTCGATGTGATTTTTCCACAAAGGGTATTTCAAATGAACATGCCAGGCTTCCTTATTTTCAGTCAGCACCTTTTTTTATTATGGTGATTAGGCTCTTATTCGATGATTTGGCTAATACACTACCCTACATATAGTAGTTTGTGGAATGTCCTAGTACAATGTTGTAATTTTGACAAAAACTGACCATTTCCATGGATTTGAAATCTTGGGCATTATCAGTAACTATCTTCCAAGGAAATCCGAATATTGATAAAAAAAATCTTCTAAGAAATTGATCACCACGCTGTCTGTAGCGTTTTGTGTTGGAATGGCTTCCACCCACTTAGTGAAATATTACGTGGAGGTTAAAATCCATTTGTTTTGTGCACTTGAAAGTGTATGGATTTCTCCGATAAAATCCAAACCCCATTGTTGAAATGAAGCTTATGTTTTGACTGGAATCAAGGGTAATGCGAGAAGCTTTTGCTTGCCTGAGAATAGTTGACAGGGGTTGTAGGCTCTGACTTTGGTATTCACACATATAAAAAAAAATCGGCCAATAGTACCCATCTCTTAGGATTTTATAAGTCGTTTCCCTCCAAGCATGATGTCCTCCACACACCCCTTCATGAAACTCATTTATGACATTCTCCGTTTTGGATTCTACTAAGCAACTTAGTAAAAAGATGAGAGGATCCTTCCAATACAGTTGGCTATCCATGATGCAATATTTTACCATATTCAACTTCAACGTTCTCATTTTAGAGGGATTCATATCACTTGGGCACTGAAGAGTTAGGAGATATGAAACTATGTCGCCATACCAAGATGAGGAAGAGAATTTTTCTTGAATCTGAGTCTCAGGTATCTGTACATCAAATTCTTCTATATCTGGAAATTCCTCGTAAGTTTGCAGATGATTTATCCCGAGTTCTCTAAAATTTGATTTGGCTAATAACTTATCTAGGTCCTAACCCTTGACCAGTTTGGTCGGTTTTACCTCAAGGTCGAATTCCTGAATTTTGGCTAACCATCGGCCTCTTTTTCCATCAATGTTAGGCTGAACCAATATGTCCTTGACCGCACCGGTTGGTACATAGGCAATTACCTTGGAATGAAGCACATAGGTCATGAAGGCTTTGAGGGATTTCACCATTGTGTATGCCTATTTTTCCAGTATATCGTATCTCAACTCTGCGTCTCTGAGACTTTACTGAAAAATGCTATTAGTTGCTCGAAAGATTCATCATTCTTCTGTAAGAGCATGGCCGCGATAGTATGTTCGGAGGCAAATGAAAAAATCAAGAACTCTTTCATATAATCTAGGCTGGCTAGCACCGGTGATTCTCCTATCATTTTCTTAATGCATTTGAAAGATGCTTTAGCCTCGATTATCCATTTGACCTTGTTGTCCTTTTTTAGCATATCTGTAATCAATTTAACAATTTCAGTGAAATTTGGAATGAATCTTCTTAAAAAAATTATTTTTCCCAAAAAAGACTGAATTTCCTTTCCGTTCCTAGGAATATTTATTTTATCTATAGCTTCAAACCTTTTCGGGTCAATTTTGATTCCTCCTTTAGATAGTATGTGGCCCAAGAGTTTACCTTATTGCATTGCAAAATGGGATTTCTTAGGGTTGAGTGACAAACTGAATTTTCGGCATTTCTTGAACRTCTATTTGAGATGTACCAGGTGCTCTGCATCTGAGTTAGAGAAAATAGTTAAATCATCAAGATAAATGATGACAAACTTATCTCTCTYRCCGGCAAAGGCGAYATCCATTGCTCATTSGAAAGTGGCCCCTRTTTTCATTAGACCAAAAGGCATTTTATCATACATGAATGTACCCCATGGAGTGGTAAACGTGGTTTTTTCTTTATCATCTTCATGGACTGTAATTTGATTGTAACCTGAAAATTCATCAATCATAGACATTTTTTTATCCCCAACCACTTTTTCAGAATGTGATCCATTTTAGGGAGCGAATAAGTATCTTTAATGGATGATCTGTTTAAGTTCCTAAAATCCACGCAGAGTCTAATTTCGTCATTTTTCTTCCGAACTGGAACTAAGTTGGCTACCCACTCAGAATACCTAAGTGGAACAATAATCTTTGCATCAAGAAGATTTTTACTTATCTTTCTATCACAGGAAGGAGTATAGAATTTATCTATCTGAGTTTCTTCCTGAAAGGTTTTATGCCTTGTTTCAAAAGGATTTTGTGTTCGATGACAGTAGTATCATAAGTTTTCAATTCGTCGTAAGACCAAGAAAAGACGTCTTTGTACTATTTGAGTAACTCAGCATTTTTTTTTTTTTTATTTCGGGTGGAAGGTATTTAGATATTTTGACCAGTTTAGGGCTTTCCTTAGTGCCAATATCACAATATTCAACCTCTTCAAGCTGAGATTGCAAGGTAGACTTTAGGGGTATATCGTCCTGATCAAATAATATTTCTAAAGGAATCAGGCCCTTAGGAATCTGATTGTTTTTAGCACTAACATGCAGTGATTAGCAATCTTATCCTAGAACTCTTGAGGATCTTCACCTTCCTGTATGATCCAAGTAGGGTCATTCTGATTTTCCTGGTTGATGTGCATTTCAAAAAATTCATCAACCATTTCTAGGAATTGCTTGATCTACTCATCGTTTTCAAATACCTGTCAATGATGAACATTATTTGGTATTGAAGTCTTGTGCCTCATTTCTATGTGATACTTTAGCTTCAAGACAATAGATGGCATAAAAGTAGCAGCTTCTTTCGCTAGAGAGTTAGCTTGTTGATTTTCTATCCTGGGAATATGATGAATATTAAACGATGAGAAAAAAATTCTATCAAATCCCAGGCACAGTTCTTGTATGACCTTACCATTGGATTCTTGGCTTGATATTGTTGCTTTATCTGTTTTACAATTAATTCTGCATCACCATAAACTATCAAATTTTCAATTTTCAATTTCCCGGCAGCCTTTAACCCCAAGACAAGAGCTTCATATTCGCATATGTTATTAGTGTATTCAATGTACCACTATAGTCTGTATCAGAAAGGAATAATGAATTCATCTCCAGGTGCTACAAACAACACCCCAGCTCCTACTCCTTCCTAAGAGGAAGCACCATCAAAAAACATTTTCCAAAGTCCTACACTATTTACATTTTTGTTTGTTTTTTCTATTTTTCCTTTTTTTTTCCCTCTTCTGTACAAATTTTTTCTGTACATGCATCGAAACCATCATAAATTGATAATATATAGTTCCCTAAATCTTGATCGGCGACGTATATTGGGTAATTATTTGGGTTCTGTGGGTCACTTACAGTATACGCCAACCTCGTTTCTCTGTATAGAAGGGTGAACTGTCCACTGAAAATTGGGATTGTAGCATAGGTCATTTCCAATTGAAGCGATCCTCCAAGTTTGGCACCCCAAGACCTGGATAACAACATACCATACTTGGCAGGAACATCAACAACGACTACATCCATGAGAATTCTCTTCACAGGGATCTGCGCAAGATTAACCACCAAATCTTTAGTCATACCGAGGAACTTAACCTTTCTTGAATCAAAAGAATACAGATATCGGTAGGGTCTATTAACCTCGAGGCCCAATTTTTCCATAATAACTTTGGGCATTAAGTTATGGGAGGCTCCAGAATCCAACATGCGGTTATGGAGTAGGTGATCATGCATAGTCAGCGTAATATAAAAAGGAGCAACAAGATCTTTAGCATTTTTGATATGTGGACCAAACATTATAGTAGGTCTATCATCTTCTAAATTAATAGTATCCGCATGACTTTCAGTATCTGAGAAATTTATCATTTTGGCAATCTATTTCGTATATGTGGGATTTTTTGCTAATTCAACTAGGGGCACATGAATTTTGATTTTATTAATTTTGTTTTCCAGATTGAAACTTCCTATTGTCTTTTCAGCCTCTCTGATTGGGATATCTATTTCTCTTTTTTCTTGTCTATTGATTTGTGTTGCTTTGGTTTTGGCTATCTTTGTTTTAGCCGCTTGTGTTTCAGTTGTTTTTGTTTTAGTAGTTTGTGCTTCAACTGTTTTTGTTTTGGCAGCTTGTGTTTCAGTGGATGTTTGAGCTACCTCATTTGTTTTATTTCTTGACAAGATCTTCCTTGGTGGAGAAGTTGTAGAATTTTTATCTCTAGGCCTTCAATTATATTTTTGTTAAAGCTCGGCCATTATAGAGTCAGCAATTCCTTGATAATCAGATTCTCCCATATTGTTTATACTTACCTCGTTTCCAAACAATGTTTCTTGATCTAAATACCTTTCGTAATCCTATCTGGTTATGTGAGGTTCTTGGTCGTTATCAATGAGGTTATCTATATCTTCATCTAACCCCTCAAAGTCTTGTACATCATCGCTTTGCATAAAGTTTTATGTTTTAAAAGGACCTTTGATTTTATGATCCTCATTTTTTACTGGTCTCTGCTGGACTACGGAATTGGGATTCCTTTTGAAATCTCTCCTAGAAAAAGGATTAGGTTCAACCTGGTCCAATTCCATTCTGTAGATTTTGTTTGATAACTCTTTAATTATTTTAGCCATGTCATCCATTTTTTCCTCCACGGACTTCCCAGATCCGAAAGTTCCAACTTTTTCCCTGAAGAACTTAGTTTATTTGGTTCCATTTCGACCTTCTCTTTCATCTTACTAGATGTCATCATGTTCGATTCAATTTCGATGGCGTCATCTTGCATTCTGGTGAGATCAACCGATCTCCTCTCCCTCAAAAGTAAGGCAAAGTCGGGCTCGAAATCCCCTACGAATGTCACCTTAGCTACGGGTTGAGAGGGTTTGACCTTTACTGGGATCTTATGATATAGTTTATTAAACCTTTGGGTGAATTCCAGGACTGATTCATAATTCTTCTTCCTCAAAGCCCCAAATTTTATCAAATAGTACAAATGATATTTCTTCTCCCCCCACTACCTTAAAAAGGCATTTTCTAGTGCATCATAAGATGCTATAGAACCTACCTAAATCCCTCAAAACCAGAGTCTTACTTGACCTTCAAAAGTTTGCACCAATAGTCTCGAGTAAACATTCTAACGCTCAATGCCGAGGATATCAACGAATTGGTAAAAAGAAATTATGTGCTCTTTGGCATTTAAGTCTCCTTCTCCTATGAATTTCAGTAAGTTTTTCATATAATTTTCTGGTAAATCATGGAGGACATGTTGGAATATTGGTTGTTGTCATTGATGTCAACCCTAGTCATGGGTTTTGGACCACAATATTGATGAAGGTATTTGGACATGAAGAAAAATGCACATGCATATAAAAAACCCATGGATGGATAGTATACATCATGTTGTTTCCGATGGTATGTGGCACGTCATGTGGATCCTCATGGTTGAGGAGAAATGAATTTTTGAAGATGACAAAGTGAATTGAAGAAGGAAGTA
>JASDQU010219418.1:0-17969 GCA_032191745.1 Picea mariana
AGAAAATATGTCGAGACAATATTGCAGAGGTTTAATATGCAGGAATGTAAACCGGTTAAGGTTCCTATTCCTGTTGGTGCAAAGTTATCTGCGGATCAGTGTCCCAAGACACATGAAGAAGAGGAGGACATGTCTCGTGTTCCATATGTGAGTGCAGTCGACAGTTTGATGTATGGAATGGTCTGTACTAGACCGGACATTGCACATGCAGTGGGAGTTTTGAGCAGGTATATGTCAAAACCAGGGAAGGAGCATTGGACAACAGTAAAAAGGGTTTTCAGGTATTTGCGTGGCACTGCTAGCTATGGATTGTGCTACGAAGGAAGACCAGGATTGGACATAGTGGTTGATATACATGGCTTTGTGGATGCAGACTGGGCTGGAGATTTGGATCGTAGGAGATCTACAAGCGGGTATGTGTTTAACCTGTTTGGAGGAGCAATAAGTTGGATGAGCAAAAGACAGGCTGTAGTGGTACTTTTAACTACAGAATCTGAATACATGGCAACCACTCATGCAAGTAAGGAAGCAGTATGGTTACAAAGATTGTGTTCAGGTATTGGGTTGGTACAAGAAGCTATAAGGATAGAGTGTGATAGTCAGAGTGCAATTTTCTTGGCGAAGAACCCTGCTTATAATTCAAAGACAAAGCACATTGATGTTCAATATCACTTTGTGAGAGATATGATTAAAGAAAAGAAAGTGTCACTGATGAAGGTGGACACTTTGAAGAATGTTGCAGATTCATTAACAAAATCTATGAGCACTGAGAAGTTCTCTTGGTGTAGAGGATCCACGGGCATTGCTGCCCTGGATTGTTGACTATGTAACCCTGTAACCCCCTGTGTGCAAAGAAAACAACAAGTGGGAGAATGTTGGGTATGTGTTATATTCTTTGCACGAGTAGTAGTGTTTGAGCGCCTGCGCCGAGCGCGCAGGGGGGTAAGAGGGGGGTGCAGGGGGGCGGAGCCCCCTGCGCGGGGGTTCGGGGGCAGCGCCCCCGAAATTTTTTTTTTGGGCCGACATATTTTCGCCGGTTTTGAGCCGACATATTATCGCTGGGCCGACATATTTCCGGGACCACATGATATTAGGTGGTTTTTCGGCACATGGTTTTTGCCGATGGTTTTCTATTTCCGGTTAAGGAATTAGGGTTTTGGACTAATCCAGGTCATTGGGTTAGGGTTTTGGATGCTGCTGGCTCCTATATGTATATTCTATTGTAAACAATGTAACACAAGTGTATCAATATAATATATGCTGGTTTTCCCGGTTTGGGTTTCCAGGTGAAAAATCTCTGTGTAATGTTTGTATTTGCCATTGTATCTTTTCTGTTCTTTTCTTAATATCAGTTTGCAGTAGATATTGTACAAGGTTAGAATTTACAATAATGCCTACATTAAGGAGTTCCTAGAACATTTTCTCAATTTCATTTTTTTGGGAAAATGGGTGATGATACAGATGGATATTGGGAGGAAGGCTTCCGGGTACAAGGTTAATGGAATGATCATGAACACCATGGGAAGGAGGGAGGACTTGGGGAGTGGAAAAGACCGATTGATGTTTATAAAGGATGGCTTGGAGGTCTTGTGGTACCGAGGGTGTCTTTGTTGCTTGTATGGCATGGAGTTGGGTGATAACACCCGAATGACCCTTTTTGAGCATCTTTTCCATGCGATGGAAACTAATGATCTCAGGGGAACTAGCGGTGATGCCTTGGAACTTATATTGGTGGCCCTCCTAGTCGAATTGCATGGTTAAGTATTTAAAATCCATGAGAATGGGACCCAAATTCCTCAGCCAGTCTGCACCCAACACAATGTCACAACCTCCCATGTTGATAGAAAATATAAGGGATTTCAGGTGGTAGTCACCAATTTGCAGACACACATTTTCACAATGCCCTCCACATTTCATGGAACCACCATTAACAATCATGATTTGGAAATTATTGATAGCATGGATGTAGAAATGAGTTTCTTGGGCAATGAGGTGATGAATAAAGTTATGGGTGCTACCAATATCAACCAGAATGATGACCTTCTAATGTTTGATGTAACCGATTAGCTTGAGGGTTTGGGGAGTGGAGAAGCCAGTGAGATCATTGAGGGAAATGAATGGTTCTACTTTGGGAGGGTCTGAGGGAGGGGTTATGTCAGTCAATTCAGGTGAATCAAACACAGAGGGAGTTTCTTCATCTTCTTCTGAAATCTCCTTGGATATGGCCATAAAAAATCTTTTGTTCTTTACACTTGTGCCCTGGGAAATATTTTTCACCACATTTATAACAAAGGCATTTGAGTTGGCATTCATCCATTTCAGCCCTGGTCAATTTTTGGATCTTTAGTGGAGCAGAGGGAGTAGTGGGATTTATTGGTTTAGGGCGAGGGATAAAGGAGGGTTTGCAGTTTTGAGAAGATACAACCTGTTGTTATTATTTATCTGTTTTGGTAGCCTCCATCCAAATCTCAGGCTGATCCATGAGGACATGGGACCGAATTTCATCCTTGATGCCACTGATAAAACACTCTTGAAAAAAGGCATCAGACATGCCCTCTGTTCTAAAAGCTCAGTGCTCAAAGGCATCTATAAAGTCATCCATTGTTCCTAATTGTTTCATATTTGTCAAACAACCCAAATGGTTGGTGTCAGTGTCAAAGCATTCATAAAGCTCTGCCCCAAAGTGTGTCCAAGAGATATACCCTTGACGAGAAGTTTTTTTCCATTGCCACCATTGCCAACGTTCTCGATCTAGATGGATAACACCATACCATAGTTTTGCCAAGTCATCTGTAATGATGTATAAAGAGAATTAATGTTCCATTTGGGTTACCTAACCAATGGGGTCTGAGCCATCAAATTTGGTCACATCCACCCTCAGAAGGCATAGGTCACGTTGAAAGTGATGGGTCTACAAGGTATGGGAATGAGAGGAATGGTCACCTTCAGTATTTGTAGGTGAGGAAGAGGAAGGGTTATCTGTAGGGATATGTAGTTTGGTGCAGAGTGTCCAAAAGATTGATTCAAGTTGGGTGGTGAGGTCTTGTTTGATTTCCCCCATTGAGGACTGCATGGCCGTATTGATGGTGGAAACATTGGCACTGAGTTGTTTCACTTGTTGTTGGGTCTCAATGAGACCAGATTGCAAGGTGTTAAACCAAGCTTCCAAGTCTTGGCTACAATTATGGGCCATGAGGATGGGGAAACTGAAAAGGGGTAGGTGGGGTAATTTGTTTTTCCGAAAAATGATATGGATGAATTTTATAAGGGAGAAGAGATGAATCCAATGGAATAGGTCTCAAATAATGGTGAAAAAAATTTCTACGGAGTTATACTCAGGTCTAAAGAATACTATAGAGAGGAAATTCCCAAATGCTTAACCAAAAATCAATGTGTATTTACTTGGCAACCTGAACACAGCTACATGATAATAGGTCTTGTCTGTTTTAATTTGTTTATGTTTATGTTCCCAAGGGTTAGGTATTCAAGGGTTCTACAGACAAGGGTTTGCCCTGTGCTATAGCACTTTGATATACATGCAGGGTCCAACAGTAGTACTCGACCCAATATCTCAGGGCACTAACTAAGGAGGATAGATCGTACCCTTAGTTGTACTACCCGACTACCCAGGTACTAGAGAGTATCTTCCCAAGTGTTGTTCTCGGTGACACTATAGCAGTCAGATGGATGATCGATTTATCTAAAGAGGGCTTCAGATAATATAGGTCGATCTGTACACAGGTGTTGTCTAATGCGCTACCAAAGGGGTACCAACAGAGGTTACAAGGGTGGCCAACAGATGTGTGCTTAAGTACCAATTGTATTTCCTACGTGTATGAATCCCTCAATTGTGGGTTTATGCACGTAACTACAGATATTTGTGGCTTAAAGATGCCAAAATACATCTCTACCCTGAAAAACAATTTAAGCCACACTTTCTGCCGAGGAAAGTGCTCCGATACCACTTGTAATATACCAGATATAAAATTTATGTAGAACAGAAATAAAGTGCTAGTAATGGCAGAATAATAGCAATATAACCAAAACATTCACCACAATAACATTGAAATGATATAAGCACAACAACAAAAATAGCACTTTGAATCTGAAAGCAATGTTCACGGGCCTCTTCGAGGGGGAAACCTCTAGTTGAGCATAGCTCTATTACAATAATATCCAAGCTAGGGTTCTCATACCCTCAACTCCTATTTATACTAAAAAAGAAGCATCTAGAGGAAGATCCTTCTATAAGCGAAAGCTTCTATTGGGTCTTCTTACATTTTCCTTATTCTATTTTATTGAAAGGCCTTATTAATATTGACCTTTATTACATCCAAATATATTTTTCTACCTATGTGCGGGTTAGGACCCTAACAAGATACCACTCATTACCCAAGCTAGGTAACCCAACTCCCACAAGAGAAGCTCAGTCAAGAAAATAATTCACCAGTGTAACGTTACGCATAAACGTCAGATACATACTCCTCCTCCTCCATCCTTTTTATAGAATTTTTAAGTGATGTCTTTCCCAAATTCTCATTTAATTTCTTTTACATTATTTTAATCAGAAAAAACCTCCCTTGTACACATGTCACTCATCCCCCTAGTTGCATCAGAAATTAATTTCATTAATTATTTAATTATTTCTATTTTCCTCACCAACCTAAAATCATTCCTAAAAACACTCCTTGGTGTCCCAATATTCCCTTACACATCTTAAATGACTTATGCCTTTACTAAATTCCTAGTTGAGTTCATAATTAGAAAGTTCTTAAAGGCAAGATTCCTTACTAAGTTAGACATTCATATTTTTCCTTATGTTTTCCCTTTTTCCTTTATTTTCCTATTACTTTTAAGTTTCCCTCTTTTTCCTTTTTAACTAAAACTCAAATTAGCAAGTGTAGAAAAAAAACAATTTACCCCCTTTTTTTATTTATTTAAAAATTGTATTAGCATATGTAGATAAAAAAATCATTTCGATTTTAATTTAAATCCCCCATTGTAATTTGATTTTAATAATTTAATTGAATTTCTTACCCCCTTCTTGTTACATGTTTAATTATGAATATTATTTTTGACCACATGTGTTAGGCCTAGATTTTAATTTCACTAGGCTGGGTGACATTTTTATTAGGGAAGTGTTTTTTAAAACTTACTTATCACATCATTCAATTTAAGACCGATAAGGTTTATTCACTTATCCATTGAAATCGTGACGTTCCCTTTAGGATACAGTAGTTGCTCCAAGGGTGCCACTCGCCTTTTCCATTTTTCCTTGCACGACGTAACCTTCAAGATGCACTACATGCTCCAAGGGTTCCACTCACCTCTTTCTGTGTTCCTTGCATGACATGCTCTTTAGGACACACTAATTTCTCCAAGGGTGCCACTCACCTCTTTCTGTTTTACTTTCACAATGTTCCCTTTAGGACACACTACGTGCTCCAAGGGTGCCACTCGCCTCTTCACTGACTTGGTAGACATCGAAAACCTTGGAGTCAATACTCCACTAGATTATCTTGAGGGAGACTAAGGGCCTCTAATGAATAAGGCCCTTCACTTATTGCATGCCCCTTAGAATCATCATGAGCGACTGTCACAGTCTTCCCTCACGGCATCATGGGTCTTCTCAAACTAGGTAATCGTTAACCTATAGTTCGAGCCACGACAAAAGTGCTAGTAGGTTGTGGCAGGGCTTCTATCCACACCTCTCCCTCAAATTCTCCAGTTGTTGTGCATGAACCCTCTACTCCACATGTGATTCTGGTCGACAAGCTATCATCAACCTGCATCATCAACGAATCATGTCAGTAATAACAATCAATCATCATAGCATCTAATCATATGTACATATGTCATATCAACAACAATTAAACCTCAATAGTCCACTCCCTGACTCAATCTAGAGTCCAAGGGATTTCATCGATTCCTCTACATCCTTGAGGTCCAAGGTCTTGCACACTTAGGAGAACCTAGTCAATAGCACCTATCTATGTCAATACAACAAAATAACATATCATCGTATCCATAATGCCTCATAATCATAATGAAACGACCAATAATATAATAATATGGATCACTTGTAAGCAAGTGTCCTCAAAGAATAAGTTCACTCAGTGTGCACAAGAGTGGGATGTTACATACACCCCCTCTTGGTCTAAACTTTGTCTTGAAGTTTCACTGTATATAAGTGATGAAATAAAGTGTATCATAGTATCATAAGTCTACCTATCAAACAAAAATGGAAACTATTGACGCATATCATATGCATCCTCCCAGGTCGTCAAGTGCAGACTATAGTTGTCCCACTGGACCTTGACCTGATCTATAGTTCGATGTTGTAGTTGTCAAATTAGATGGTCCAGGATATAGATCGGCTCTACTGTGAGTGCACCCTCATCCGATACATGTAAGGTACTCAATTCAAACATGTGTAGGATCACTAACATAATGTCTCAAACAAAGACATGAAAGACATCATGCATACACCTCAAGGATCAGGCAAGGCTAGTCAATAGGCCACAGGCCCCTCCTTTCCATAATCTCGAAAGGTCCCACAAACCTAAGAGATATTTTTAGCACCCTTTCCAAACTTTCTCGAACTCCTATGTGGTTTCACCTGTAAGAAAAATCGATCTCCAACTTCGTAACTACAGTCGACACAATGTGCATCGGCATAACTCTTATGTCGATCCTTTGATTCTTTGATCCTTTTTCTTATTATTTGCAATTGATCATCCATTTATTGGATCACTTATGGCCCCACCAGGACCCTATTCTCAATCCAATCCCAACTTAAAGGCATCCGACATGATCACCCATAAATAAACTCGAAAGGCACCATCATAATGGTTCTTTGGTAACTGTTGTTATATGCAAATTCTACCAATGGAAAGAATTATTCCCAATGCTTCTGTTGGTCCATTCGACCATGCGCAACATGTCTTCTAAGATTTGGTTTGTTCATTCAATCTACTCATCTATCTTTGGGTGATACGCAGTAGTAAAGTTAAGTTGGGTTCCCAACGCCTCTTGGAAACTAGTCCAAAATCATTTAGTAAACATCGATGCTCTATCGGATATAATCCTCTTAGGTGCGCCATGTAGCCTCACAATCTCACTGATGAAAAATCTAGCTATTTTAGGTCCCTGATACGTTGTATGTATAGGAATAAAATGATCACTCTTTGTCAGAGTGTCGACTACCACAAAAAATGAGTTGTGTCTCCTTGCCGTCAGTGTTAATCCAACAATGAAATCTATCAAAATGATCTCCCATTTTGATTCTGGAATAGCATGTGGTTGTATTAATCCTGATAGATGTCTATGTTCATCCTTCACCTACTAACATCTAGACATATTTTCCACGTAGTTGACTATGTATTCCTTCATTACTTTCCATAAGAATAAGGGTTAAGGTCTTCCCTGTGACTACTGGGTGAGCCATGTAGACTTCTCTCTAAGGCTCATTTAGGATCAAGCTCCTCAACTTGTCATTCGGTGGTACATAAATTCGATTTTTAAATATTAATAATCCATTGTCGTCAAACGTAAATCCCTCAAATCTTGGTACCATAATTGTGTTTTGTCCGATAAAATACTTGACATCTTTGTACCAGTCATCGTTGCTCTGTAAAGTTACAATATTTTCACGTAGATTCGTCTGAAGTGGCATCATCGAAAATATATATGGTCTCCAACTCAATGCATTAGCTACTCTGTTCATTGTTCCCTTTGTGTAAGTAATCTCAAAATTGTACTTGCTAATAAATTCCGACAAACGTTATTGTCGCGCATTCAAGTTGCTTTGTGTAAAGATGTGTTGTAATCCATAGTGGTCCAATTCAGATCAAATTTTCATGAAATAAGGTAGTTTCTCCAAACTCTCAAGGTATAAACAATGGCTAACAACTCCAAATCATGCGCTGCATAGTTCTCCTCATGCCTTCTCAACTTTCTCGATATGTAAGCGATCACTCGACCGTCTTGCATCAAGACTCCACCTAAGACTTCCTTGGATGCATGAGTGAATACCAAGAAGTCCACATCCATGTCAGGGACCTTTAGTATTGGTGTTGTTGTCAACATCTCCTTGAGCCTCTAAACCACTTCCACGCAATTCTTAGTCCAAACAAACTTCTTGTTCTTCTTTTGTAATTCTATGATTGAATTTACTATCTTCGAAAATACCTCGACAAACCCTTGATAGTATCCTAATAAACCCATGAAGCTACGCACTTCCGAGACATTCATTGGCACAGACCATTCCATAGTAGCCTCTATCTTTGTTGGATCCATGATGATACCTTCACTGGAGATGACATGCCCTAAGTAGTGAATCTTTGATTGGTAAAATGAGCATTTAGACAATTTCCCAAACCATTTGTTCTCTCACAGACACTCTAATACCAAGTGGAAGTTCTCGTCATTCTCCTCCATCATCCAAGAGTAAATCAAAATGTCACCAATGAACACTTGGATGAACTTGTCCAAGTACTCGTGGAACACCCTATTCACCAAACTCATAAAAACCCCTAGGGCGTTTGTCAGTCAAAATGGAAAAACAATAAAATCGTAATGTCCAAACCTCATCTTAAAGGAAGTCTTAGGGGTGTCATCCTCCTTGATTTATAACTAGTGATACCCTGATCGAAAGTCTATCTTTAAAAACATCATTGTGCCTTTCATCTGATTGAATAGATCATCAATCCTTGGAAACAGGGATTGATTCTTAATCGTTTCCTTGTTCAATTGATGACAGTCAATGCAGAGTCTCCATGACCCATCCTTTTTTTGTATGAAAATAACAGGTGCACCCCACAGTGACACACTTAGATGTATAATTCCTAGGTGCAACAAATCCTTCAATTACATTCTTAACTCTTGTAACTCCAGGGTAGACATTTGATAAAGCTTTCTTTCTATTGGTTCAGTCCCTGGTTTTAGGTCTATGGTAAATTCCAATTACCTCTTTGATGACATCCAAGGTAGCTCCTCAGGGAAGACGTCCTCAAACTCTCTCACCACCGGGAGGTGTTCTATAAATTATGTTCCTCCCTTCTCGTATAACACAAGTATTGCATAAGATTACATCCCTTGTGCATGCTCTTCCGTAACTGTAAGGAAGAGATGAACCTCAAGGACACTCCCTGGTTCCGACCTACAATCATGCATCTCTGTCCCTCATCATCGAACAAGCTCAACCATTTTGTATTATAGTTGAGTATTGCCTCATGAGATTCAAATCAGTCCATACCGATCATGACTTCACAAGATCCTAATATCATGACGTACAGCTTGGCCCTAGTGACAAAACTCTCTGAGAGTAAGGCTACAACCCATAACCTTCGATAGCACCTAGATCTATCAAAATTATAAGGGTCTAGTCAACGAGGATACCTAATGTCTCAAGCACAGTAGACTAGTTCTCTGCCTAGAGGTTATTCACCATTGCCTGAATCTGATGAGCCTTCCCCAAATCTCCCATGGTAGTGGGTCCGGCTGATCCAGATTCTCTATTCCTCTCCACTAGGCAGTCACGCTGGAAATGTGGCTCTCCACATTCCAACAAACTTTCTTCGGTCTAGTAATACCGGTACCCAAAGTAGAAACTGAATTCTAACACTAATTCCAAACACAAACTTTTTGGCCTTAAGTTCTCTGTATTTTATTACGGAGCATACCGAATAGCTCCAAAAATAGGCCTCATACTCGAGCACCATATGGCTGCCCTATCACAAGGTGCTGAAATTGTTGAGCTGACACTCAATGAATTCCTTCAATAGAATCCACTCTCAGAATCGTTCCTCAAATAATTCCCATGACACATCTTCGACGACCATGTTCAATTGCAGCAGGAGCGTCTTTCACCATAGAAGAGCGCTCCCCTTCACCTAAAATACCACCATGTGGACCTTCATGTTGGAGGTATAGTCGAAAAGTGATAATCACGTCACCATATTCTCCAACCATGCTTCGACAACTGCATCATCCAAGGAACCCAAGAACTCAGTAAATTTGACCTTCTCGAGTTCACGATGAAATATAACGGTACTAGCTGGGAACATTGTGGACCCTTAGGGGTATAGGAACCCTAGCCTTATCTCAGTACAGATGGTGAATCAAGGCCTCTGACCATCTCTGGAAGGACCTTGTCAGACCATCAACATCCCTTATAATAATTGAATCCATCCCAAGGACTTGTTCTTCCCCTTGGGGGTTAGAGTCCAAGGATGCGGGTACCTCTAGAGGCATCTCACTTCCTTCCATGGCACCACGTCATGAACCTCTGTGGCATCCTCTAATTGATGTCACCGCATGGACACTTTAAATTTTTAGTTAGCTCTAGGTTAATAATGAAGGGTTTACTACAGTGGAAATCTTGGCAATCCATAGTCATGGGGTTGAACCTGCTATGATACCATATGTAACGAACCCATCGTTACGACTATATGCAATGCAACATGAAACAATTTTATTTTTTTTTAAAGCAGGATGACAACAACGACAATAGTTAAACAACACAACTTGACAATGAACACCACGCATGCACATCAGGCAACAAGAAACAATGACTCAACACACTAGCACATTAGGAAATTGGAAGAAACGTGTGATAATCCAAGAAAGATATAAACAACTACCTACCTGACACAAGAAAGACAATGTCTACAATCTAAAGGATAACATTGACCAACCTGACACAATGGTTTGACAACTAGTAATTGGAAACCTCTATGGCGTGCAAAACCAAATGTGTTAAGGCGTTATAAACCAAGTACTAACATAAATTACAATGAACAACACCCACATCAGGAAGCACAAAATCCAGTCAGGTTATCATTCGCATGTTTCCTTCAGGGTGCAAAATGATTCCCTCATCAGGAATCATGTCTTCACAAGGCAATGGGTGTGACAATCACCAAGGCGCAACCTAACACATTGAGACCAATAACCAAAGAAAATTTCAACGTGCTAGGAGACCGCATTAACTATCAAAACTCATGACAACTAACCCAAGCACCCAATCACCATGTCAACCAGACATAAGGGAATCTGACGACTATAACGTTCATACAACACATTAAAAATCATTATTATCAAATGATTAGCTCATTGTAACTATTACCAATTCCAATATCAGATAAGTACTTCCTAAGGAATAATTCGCTATCTTTTAAACTGAAACAAGTATGAACCATGTCCTTTAAAGTAATATAAAACAAGTCTTCTTAAACTGAAATTGCTATCTTTTAAACTGAAACAAAATAACGATGTCCCTTAAACAATATGATTCTCTATCTATGGAATCTAATTGATTTCCTTTGACTGAAACCAATATAATAAAATCGTTATTTATACCATCATATCTATATAATAAATGTGATAAATTCATCATCTATCGCTATCCTTTAAACTGGACCAATATAATAAATTTTCTACTTAACTGGAACAAATATAATGAATTTTTTTCATCATATATAGTTATCATCAATGTATACAATTGTTGTAATTATATATCGCGGTCTATAATTTGTTTATTAATATTTACTGACAACAAATAAACTAGCTATCATTATATATATCGTTGTCTATTATATGTATGATAATGTTGTGTAAAGCCAAATAATGGTAAGAATGATAGTATATTGTTGTTATAATGTTGTGTAAAACATGATAATGTGTTATAGTAATAATGATATAGTTTTCTAACAATTGATAGCGTTGATGTAGATGTCGTTAGATAAGTTGTTGTCTAATAGGTAAAAATGCTATGTGAACTTTGGGTAATAAAAAAACATGAAATAATTTTTTTTGTATGTATAATTGGGTGGCTATGAAATAAAATGGATGTATAAACTCACAGTCAAAATATAGATAAAAACTTTGGCATTCACATAGTATTAGCGTTGATAATTTAACAATCAAAGAGCTGGGAATTAACATTAAATATTCACTATAATACCCAGCATACGACGCTTACAACAAATCGTTGTCATTACCACAATGTAATTATTGAAAATTGTTTCCAATCCATATGTATCACTGGTTAAGAATTGGTAATTATATGTTTATATCACTGTTTGAAAAGGCTATAGAAATTAGATGGTGAAAGGCTATACACAAAGCAATCGAATCACAGTGGTGAATTGAGTCGCTCAGAAAATCATGAGTAAGAAATGAGCAGTTATGCCATTAAAATCATGCGAAGGATTTGGGCATTTATGCCATTAAATTCGTGAGAAAGACTGGGCATTTATGCCACTAAAATAGTGAGCAAGATTTGGGCATTTATGCCATTAAATTTGTCAGCACGAAATGGAAATTTATGCCATTAAATTCGTGAGCAAGAACTGGAAATTTATGCCATTAAATTCATGAGCAAGACCTGGAAATAGTTGGGTTAAAATACACTGTCCATATAGTAAATAAAATCACTCTCATAATGAACAAGCTATATAAAAACCCTATATAAATGTGTTGTATGAAGATCAATTCACAATCATAAGACAGAGGTATAAAATCGTTGCTATGAATATCACTTCATAGTCATAAGAGAGAGGTATACAATCATCATTGTGAAGATCAATTCACAGTCATAAAAGATGTATAAAATCACTACTATGAAGATCACTTCATAGTCATAAGAGAGAGGTATAAAATCTTTGTTATGAAGATCACTTCGCATTCATAAGAGAGAGGTAGAAAATTGTTTTTGTGGAGATCAAGTGTAAAAATATGCAAGCATTCAAGGTAAAATTGTCGTTGTATTTCATGGCATAACCTTACTGTCATTCAAAGGAAAAAACGAAGTCCATATATAAAGTAAAAGTTGTGATTCAAGTGGACAAAAATGCATTCCATATATAAATTAAAAGTTGTCATTCAAGTGGACAAAAACTCAATCCATATATAAATTAAAAGATGTCATTCAAGTGGACAAAACGTCGTCCATGAATAAATTAAAAGTTTTCATTCAAGTGGACAAAACATAGTCCATATATAAATTAAAATATGAGGTCTCTCCAACCAAGAGTAGGGAAGGGTCATTAAAATAACCGAGAATAAAATACCATCCAAAAACACAGAGGTGATATAAAACACAGAGAGTATTAAGTTGTTCACAAAGAGAAATGATAAACCATATGCAGAGGTATTCAATCGCAAGAAGGAACAAGACAATCATTCAAACATGAATCAATCAACTCATAGATAAGTAAGGGTAGCCAGCTGGGAAAAACTGTCCTTCGCTCATCATCCATGCACAGAAAAGAAGGGCATTAGAATCTATAGGTCTTTAAACATCGAAGTGACGACCATCGATTCAGCTCCTAGCCGACTTCTCAGGCATGGACTGATGACCTAGGGATAAGGGTGGAATATAAAGCACAATATCATCATAATAATAAATAAAACCCACACAAATAAGTTATTGAAATCAAACGTTGGGTTCGCCAAAGGAAATCCATCAAAAAACAACAAGCAAGGGGATTACAATACCATAGGAAAGTAGGTACAAGACAATGCATGGAAATGAAATCTTAAACCAAGCATAGAGAAATAACATGAGTAAATTTAATTTCATTGTAAGTAACAGTTAACTGGCATAACTTATCCAAACGCGATTGCTCATTATTTTCTACCCATGTGCGCTCCGTCCAACTTCTGCTTGTCGACCAATGTGACCTCACCAATACCTCCCAACCAATGATTGGGGTAATATTCTTCCCCCTGAGCGCCCTGAGCCGCAAAGGTGCCACACACACTATACCAGAGAACAACTAGCACCTAGCTCACCTCACAAGGTCGAGCTACCACTCGTTACCTGAGATGGGTATCCCAACTCCCACAAGAGAAGCTCATTCAAGACAAAAATTCAGCAGCCCATCGTTACGCATAAAGATCAGACCCATACTCCTCCTCCTCCATCCTTTTAATAGAGTTTTTAAGTGATTTATTTCCCAAAATCTCATTTAATTTCTTTTACATTATTTTAATTAGAAAAAACCTCACATACACATGTCACCCATCCCCCTAATTGCACCAGAAATTAATTTCATTAATTATTTAATTATTCCTATTTCCCTCACCCACCAAAAAGCATTCCTAAAAATGCTCCTTGGAGCGCCAATAGTTCATTACATATCTTAAATGACTTATGCCTTTACTAAATTCCTAGTTGAGTTCATAATTAGAAAGTTCTTAAAGGAAAGATTCCTTACTAAGTTAGACATTCGGCTTTTTCCTTATGTTTCCCTTTTTCCTTATGTTTCCCCTTTTTCCTTAGTTTCCTATTACTTTTAAGTTTCCATCTTTTCCCTTTTTAACTAAAACTCAAATTACCAAGTGTAGAAAAACAACAATTTACCCCTTTTTTTAATTTAAAAATTATATTAGCATATGTAGATAAAACAATCATTTCCCTCTTAATTTAAATCCCCCATTGTAATTTGATTTTAATAATTTAATTGAATTTGTTACCCCCTTCTTGTTACATATCTAATTATGAATATTATTTTTGACCACATGTGTTACTTAGACCTAGATTTTAATTTCACTAGGTCGGGCGACATTTTTATTAGGGAATTTGTTTTTAAAACTTACTTATCACATCATTCAATTTAAGACAGACTATGTTTATTCACTTACCCATTGAAATCATGACGTGCCCTTTAGGACACACTAGGTTCTCCAAGGGTGCCACTCACCTTTTCCCATTTTCCTTGCACGATGTTCCCTTCAAGATGCACTACGTGCTCCAAGGGTGCCACTCTTCTCTTTTTGTTTTCTTTGTGCGATGTACCCTTTAGGACACACTACATGCTCCAAGGGTGCCACTCGCCTCTTTTCAGTTTCCTTGCGAAACGTGCCCTTTAGGACACACTACGTGATCCAAGGGTGCACTCACCTCTTGACTGACTTGATAGACATCAAAAACCCCTGGATTCAATACTCTGCTAGGTGATCTTGTGGTAGACTAAGAGCCTCTAAGGAATACGGCCCTTGCCTTATTGTGCACCCCTTAGAATCATCGTGACAGACTGTCACAGTCTTCCCTCACAGAATCGTGGGTCTTCTCGAACTAGGTAATCATTAATCTACAGTTCGAGCCACAGCGGGAGTGCTAGTAGGCTATGGCATGGATATTATCCACGCCTCTCCCTCAAAGTCTCTGGTTATCATGCATGACCCCTCTACTCCACATGTGAGTCTGGTTGGAAAGATATTGCCAGCCTGCATCGTCAATGAATCATGTCAGTAATAATAATCAATCATCATAACATCTAATCAGATGTACATATGTCATATCAACAACAATCAAACCCCAATGGTCCACTCCCTGACTCGATCCAGAGTCCAAGGGAGTTCATCAATGCCTTTGAATCCTCTAGTTCCAAGGTCATACACACTGAGGAGAACCTAGTCAATAGCACTTGTCTATGTCAATACAACAAAATAGCATATCATCATATCCATAATGCCTCATAATCATAATCAAACAACCAATAGTATAATAATCTAGATCACTTGCAAGAAAGTGTCCTCAAAGAATAAGCTCACTCAGTGCACACAAGAGTGGGATGTTACATCTTACAGTTGGGTAATCTGTTTGTCTTTGATTCATATGAATTCCATGTGTCATCATACATTTTTGTTCCAGTCGAAAATCGCTCTTATTTCTGTCACATTATGTTCTTCCAAGTCAGTTGTCATGCTTCACAATGTTCAAAGGAAGTTTCACTTCAAACCATTCATATGAAGTATTACTAGTTTATGTTTCCTGTGTCATTCTATACTCATTCAATGCACTATTTCACATCACTTTCTTGTGTCAGTTTCATGTCGATGATGGGGGATACATCAAGGACCTCCTTCGATGAGTTTTTTTCTATTGAATTCAACACATTATCTGGGAATTATACTTAGAAACCAGTTAGCACCTTTGGACCTCCATGCCTCAATAGTAGGCCTCCTTACTTCCGACATTGGGTTTACATCATTGAATTCTAATCAGATGATTCCATGAATGTTTGACCTCAGCTCATTTATTCACTTTCACTGCAATGTACTAAGGTACCTTGGGAGTCATTGTCATCATTGGTGATTTCCATTGCACTTTTTAATGGTTTACCTCAATGACCAGTAATCAATTGGTTTCTACCATGTTTGACATCAAATCATCTATTCAAATGGCTATATTTGTACCACATTGGGATTGGGACAAAGACCCAGGGTTGGGCGCTCACTCCGTTATGTGATTTTCCTAGGTTGCGATGGAGATCATTTGAGCATGTTAAATATTTCAGTACAATCACCATGTTGTTAGTCTTACTGATATATATATTGCCACATAGATCCACATTGTATTGATTTGTGGCTATGTTTTTTCATCTCGTAGCTCCACTATGTATTTTTTGTGGCTACGATCAATTCATGTCATGGAGGTATGGATCCACATTATATCTTTGGTGGCCATATCCTTAGTGAGTATTCTCATGGATTCGTATTGTATTGGTTGATGGTCATGTTTTGAGTCATCTCGTATTCCGAGCATAGGTGTTACACATTATTTTCGTCATCCCTATGACCGTTAATGATGTAAACCTATATGTTTCCTTCAGAGGGGTCAGTGGCCTGAGTTCCTGAAGAGAGAAGGGAGAAGAAATTTTACTGAGAAAAGAAGTTGCATTTTCCCTTCTAAAAAAAATGTAAAAAATAAGTTCGTAGGTTTCTATATAGGTAGGGTGCGATAATGCCTGATTCTCGCAGGTTGCACCATAGCTAGGGTGCAAGATGTTTGCAAGTTTCTCTATAAGCAAGGTGCGAGAATCCCTACACGTGGGAAAAACAAGCGCTTTCTCGAATCTTCTAGAAGGAGAAACTTCTATGGTGAGGTGGCATCCAAATGGTTTGGATATTACTCGCTTTCATGATTTAGTGGGATCATCCTAACCTCCTCACCTTATCCTCTTCAAATTATAAAAGGAGAGGAGTTATCATGGAGAAAGTTAGCTTTGGTTAGCTTGGAGATTTTGGGATTAGCTTGGATTGGATAGAGCTTTGGAGATTTTTAGCTTGGCTAGATGAGCCACTTTGTCAAGATAGATTGTGAATATTATCAGATCTGTGCTCTCATAATTCTTGGAGTGAAAGTGTGTGGGGAACAAAGGACAGTTGGAAGGGACCTTACGACATCAAGGCCATGGTTGTAATCTCTCTTTCACATTTAATATGATACAGTAATATGATTCTTTCCTATAAAGCTTGTTGTGTTTTATTGTATGATTACTTGATCACATACATAGGTTTATATTGAGTTTATGCTATTACTATCACTTTGGTTGGTTGTGTTCTTTTACAGGATCATCATTGTATGAGCGTTGGAATGGAGCTAGGATGGAGATGGCGAGAGGAAGCGACATTTAACCAGTATGTCACCCATCCCTCTTTAGTTAGTAAATTCAATATTTAAAACTTAAGGAAAGCGTCATGTTCTGGTGTGCTTTGTTCTAGATCTAGGTGGATCTAGGGAGATCAGTTAGTGTTCGCACCTACCGATTAGTCCGATAACAAAATTGGTGACTCCACTGGGGAACAGATTGTTTCCTAGTTAGTCTATTTTACCTTGCTTTGATTGCTTTTTTTCTGGTCTATGAGTCTGTGGGAGATCCATCTAGACTCCTTGGATCTTAAAGTTCACTCAAATTTAGTCGTTTTTCAAATTTTTTCTTGTTTACAAACATTCTCACATTGTACCCTTTAGTGGCCTGCGAGAAACACCTGAGTTTGCACCCTGGTGTTAAGTGTTGGAAATATGGCTACAATAGAGATGACGCAGATGATCAAGGTTGTCATTGATGGCAATCGATTGTTTATGAAGAACAGATGCTGAAACACGCTGCAATACAAATGTAAACTGCCGCAACACAAATGCGAACTGCTGCAACACAAATGCAAACACAGACGCT
>JASDQU010219421.1:0-17269 GCA_032191745.1 Picea mariana
CTTCCGATGCCATCTTCTCGCTGTGAGAATCTCTTTTTCTCAATCCAATTAATGGATTCTCTGCAACAAGCTCACCTTCACCACGCTGTAGCTTTTCCCTGGTTAACATGCAAAACTCAAATCCAAACGTCAACTAGCTCTGATACCACTTGATCCGCCGGATCTTTTAATGACTTATGGTTGAGTTTTAATTTTGCATGCGTTAATTAACCATTTGAGAAACTTAGTGAAAGAATGAGGAAAGAAGAGGAATTATGACAGCCATATACACATATGCAGATCTGAAATGAAAGAACAACAGCAAACCATAACGCGCAGATTGATAACAGAGTTCGGCACAACTTTGCCTACGTCTCCGGGCCTTTTCTCTGTGGGGGAGGCTTCTTTATTTCTATCCAAATGCTCAAAAGTACATCGCTGCAATGCCAAATGGCTACAAGACTGATCTGGTCATGTTCTTCCAGATCTCTAGAACCATGCAATGAAAATGGCATGCAAAACGGACGTCCGGAGCTCCCAGAAATGGTCCGACAACGTCTCCTCCTCAAAAGCTTCTCTGCCTCAAAATGGATTTGGATTGATTTCCCTCCCGTATAACCCTGCTCTGACTACTCTAATGGCTTCAGAGCGGTCAAAAACCCCTATCTGGGCTCTTTCGGCACCTCAATCGGTCGAAAAACGAAGAAGTTATGCCTCCTGGAAGTTTTCCCCTTCAAGCTTTATGTCACTGGTGCTACAAAACGCACTCTTCTCCTTTGAACCTGGCTCACACGCAATATATGGCGTAAAAACCCAGCACCGGGTGCAACCACGCCAACGGTGCAAACCGTAGGACGGTTAAGGGCACGCCAGCCCCTAACCGCCTAGGCACCTGGGCATATGGGTCATGTGACCACTCGTATGGGTAAAAAGTGGTTAAACCGTTACCAAACCATGTAACTCCCTCCGCGCTCCAGGTCGCGGGCATATGGCGTATGACATGGAACCATGGCTAAGTGTTAAACCCCGTGCCAACAGTTACAACTGCGCGCATACATATTATACTATAGTCATATGCTTTGAAACAAAACCATGGGTTATGTAATATGACCTCCACGCATTCCAACTGTCGGCTATACCATATATGGTATGGTCACATGTGAATACAAATGACCGCGGGTTCGGGCTAAGCCCCGACCCGTCCCCCCCGCCATTCAATACATAGTGCGAATTCAAATACATTTAAACACACTTATGT
This sequence comes from Picea mariana, assembly GCA_032191745.1. Lineage (NCBI taxonomy): Eukaryota > Viridiplantae > Streptophyta > Pinopsida > Pinales > Pinaceae > Picea > Picea mariana. The sequence goes on from JASDQU010219421.1 coordinate 1,238, forward strand.
AACAAGGAACAAAGAGCGGTGTAATGGTCGGGCGGATGTTTTTGAAGGTTTATGCGGTGGGGAGGTCCAGGGGTCGAACCCCATGGCCTCCAAAACATTTTACATACAATTAATTAGCCAATTTCGGGGTGCCATGTGGCAGCCCATGATTGGGCCACGTGGCACCTAATCATTGATCAATAAAACTGCTACGTGTTGACACCTGATTCGACCATGCCAACCAACTAGATTCTGCCACATCATCACATACCGTACTGCCATGTCATCCGACACGTAAGCTGCTGACGTCATCCCGTGCCACGTGTCACCCTTTCAGTGGTGACACGTGTCACCTCGGGATAGGTCCAACTGTACGCCCATTCGTCCAAATCTGCCTGACACGTGTCGTCTCCTGGAGCTGCCACATGTCGCCTGTACGGACCTACCACGTCAACGTACAGACATGACACGTCAGCGTCCGTACGGACTGCACAATCAGCAATTTTTTTGCCTGTTTGCCTTATCGGACAGAACGCGATATCTTCTCCATACGGAGCCCGTTTGACAAAGTAAATATACCACCGGAATCAGGAAGACGAGACGGATGCAATGGCGTTGGTTTTATTGGATTCTGAGCACTTTCATTTTTAAGCATTTTTCAAGCCCTGTCAGGCTTCTGGATCCGATTTCGGATCAAGCGGAGTTCGATGTGCAGCCGCTGGGACTTTACATTGTACAATCTGTTTGCAATGCAATTATAGGCGGCAACCAATAGGCTTTTAGGTGCTTGCATGAGCACCTTTCACCATATCTCCTACAAAATATGCCGACAATTGGAAGTTGGCAAGAATACCTTGTAAACATGGTGCTGCCATATGAAAAAGGGAATGTGGAGGGTTGTAGATTCTGTTTGCAATGGCTGTCTATCATTTTCAGAGTAAATATCCAGGTCTCGTCGGCCTTGCCATATGGCACTATCCATTTCTGGTCTATTGATTCAAATTACGATCGAACAATTGACATCCTCTCGTTGAAAATAGATACAACACATATCCATTATGAACCTTTTCTTGGACATATCAATGGTTTAGGGTTGAATGTCCATGCCAACCAAACCGCATCGAATCTATATACGCGTCGCATGCTTTTTAGTGAGAATGAAACCCCTCCCGATTGCGATATGGCCATACAGGGCTTGAACAAAAAAACCATGCTTGAAGTTCATCATAGTTGTGATGAGGCCATACAAGGCTTAAACAAAAAACATAGAGTAAGTTATCACAACTTGAAAAAAGTTATGCGTAAAATTCATCCCAGTTGTGATGAGGCCATACACCCCTTAAGCAAAAAACGTACACTAAGTTATGACAACCCGAATCAGAGTGAAATTCATCCCAATTGCCATCAGGTCATTGTGCCCTTGGACAAGAAACGTAGAGTAAGTTACCACAACTTGAAAAAGGTCATGCGTGAGAGAAAAAAATATATTGTTGCGCTTCCTTTTAGAGAGAAACTCACATATCACAATCTAAAGAAATTTGTTCATGCACAACAGAACAGAAACAGGTACGGTCGCATATCCCAGAATTTTCATGCAACTATCACATTTCATGGCCTAGAAGCAACACCATGCACTACTACCAATGAAAACCGGCAAACACTTTCTACTCATACTTCCCTGCGAAAGAAAAATGCAAGACAGACGTACATGAAACAAATTAAAGACACTCCTTCCATTGCGTGTGCAATTTGTGAACAATTGAATTTCTCAAAAAACAGTAAGTCTTTCACGCCTTATTTGCAAGCAGAATACCTCCGCTTGACAGCACACGATAAACCGTTTTCCAGTGGCAAAATTTGTCTTCCATGTAAACGGTCGCTTGAAAATGGAAAACTGCCACAATTTGCAACCCCTGAGCAAATATGATGTAATACACCACTAGTAGATGTTAGTGCACTTATGGAACTTGAGGAGAGACTTGTGTCTCTGCGAATTGCATTTGCACAAATCAGGCCTTGGGGCTATAAACAACCCCATATGGGCTTAACAAGATCAATTATTAATGTGCCTGTTCAGCTAGATATTGTGCAAAAAGCCTTGCCACAATTCATTAGCGATACAATGACAATTGTTGTGGCTCTAAAAAGACACTTGCGATACATAAATGCCTATCAGATAGGCAAAGTGCGTATGCATGCTGTTATGAGAGCATTAAAGGAATTATGTTCCAAAGCCCTGTACAAAGCACAAAACATTTGTATAAATGAGAACTGGAACAATGTTCTTGTAGAAGAGGATGCCAACTCTGCAGAGAGTCTCAAAAATGCTAGTGAATTTGAGACAAGTGATGAATCGAAGAATGAAACATCGGCTGAGACATTGGTGAATGGATTCAATGATTCATAGTGCATTCGTGACTTGCAAGACAAGATTGTCGAAATTGCACCTGCTGAGGGGCAGCGTCCACTTGGAATATTCATGACAAATTCGCTGAGGAAATGAACTTTCCAACACTCTTCTATGGAGATTTGCGTGTCGTTGACATTACAGAACAATTCAATTATCATAAAATAGTCTGATGGGAGCTACTACATTCAAGCGGTGACTTCTCCTGTCACATAACAAATTTGTTTTTCAAAACAATGTGCATAATAATAGAGCAAGTTCTCTCCTGCATGTGGGTCCGAATAAGAAAAGGCCAGTTACAAGGAAGAAAGTTGTTGGCCAAGGATGTCAAGTACAAAGTAAACCTAGAAAAAATTATGAAATCCGATATTGGATACATAGATTTCAAAAACATTCGCACCTCTCCTGACTATTTGAAACAAAACAAAAAAACTATTTTTGCAATGATCTGGCACTTGGGCCTGCCAACATTTTTCGTCACATTTACAAGTGCATAGCATTGTTGGGATCCATTGGTAGTTGTCGTATCTGACCTGCATAGGAAAAGGAAACATACACTTGAAAACAATCACATTGACTACCTCATAAGAAAAGACCCAGTGACATGTACTCGCTACTATAGACATAGAATAAATGCTTTGAGACAATTGATATGCCATGATGAAACGTTTTTCAGAAAAATATCGGACTACTTTTTTGTGACTGAATTCCAGAATAGGGGAAATGAACATGACCACGCATTGTTATGGATAGAGGGTGCACCAGTCTATGGAACTGACAACAACTTAGAGATCGAACAATTTGTGGAGAAATACATAACATGCAACACAGATCATTTGGATCCATAACTTGCCAAAGTTCATAGACATTACCATACAAGAAGTTGTAGAAAACGAAAAAACTCGCATTGCAGATATAACTTTCCTGTGCCGCCAATGAGAGCTACAAGAATCACAGAGCCACTTAGTTTAGAGGACAATGTTGTTGTTGAGAAATCTAAATCCTTGTTCACATTTCTAGAGCAAGGAGAATTTGACGAGTTGATGAGCTTCGATGCATTCTTGACAAAGCTAAATCTATCAGAATATGAGTACATCAAAGCCATACAATGTATGCTTAAGCAACCAACAGTTTTCCTTAAATGAAAACTTTCCCATAGTTGGAACAACAGTTTCTCCAAGGACATGCTAGTTATGTGGAAAGCAAATACATATGCACAATACATGCTCAATGCATATGCTACGGCGTCCTACTGTACCTCGTATATGACAAAAGTTGACAAATCTATGACAAGTGCATTCAGAAGAATATGCAAAGAACATGAAAGAAGTCATATTGATGCCATACAAATGATACACATAGTTGGCAACACATTGCTTAATCTTCAACAAATGTCTACTCAGCAAGCAGTTCACATTGCACTTTCCTTGCCCCTCACTTGTAGTTCAAGAAAATGTGTCTTCATAAACACATATCCACTAGAAAAACACACATTTGTGCTTAAACCACCGGTTTCGCTATAACAAGAGCCTGGAAATTCAAAAGATGTGCTATGTCGCTCTATTGTTGATTATTACCTTCAACGTCCATCTCCTATTAGGCATATCTGCTTAGCAGAATTCGTATCGCATTACAAAAAAAATGATNACAATAAACATTCTGACTATGAAAACTATTGTAGAGAAAAAATGTTGTTGTGCGTTCCGTTCGATGAACACAAAGAGACATTAAAACATAACTTCTCTACATGGGAGGCTGCGTATGTTGCCTCTGAGACTATAGTGCACATCAATGAAGCTAGATTTACCTACAATGTTAATCCAACATGGGGTGATCTAGAAATTGCAGTTAATGAGCTAGAAAACCATGACAATCCTGATGAGACATTCACAAACTGAAAAACAACCAGAACTCCTTGCGAGTCCTATGACTTACAAGCGGATTTGCCTCTTCCTCCAGCAGGTGGAGGTGAAAAACATATCAATCTTGGTTTTCAAGTCACAAAACGTCCTTTCCTAATTGAAAATAATGAATACCACAAAATAATACATTTGTTGAATCGAGAACAACAAATAATTGTAAAGGACATTGCTCTTAAAAAACGCTTGAACATGGACAGTTATGTGCACTTGTTCCTTACAGGTGGAGCAGAAACAAGAAAGACATTCACAGTGAAATCATTGTTCCAAATGCTTATATGAATCTATGATTCAAACAATTCCTCTGATCCTATGAAACCAAGGGGCCTAATAGTTGCATACATAGGGAAAGTTGCATATAATGCAAGTGGAACAACAATCCACTTTGCATTTTCAATGCCTTTTAACAAGTCACAGTTTCTTCCACTTAGCAAGGAAATGTTGGATACATTGTCTAAGCTTTATGAGGAACTCCAACTTGTCTTTATAGATGAAGCATATTTGATTGGAAGTCGGTTCTTGTATTCCATTGACAACAGAGTAAGAAGCATAAAACACGTGCACATGAAATACTTTGGAAATATTGACATGATATTCTGTGGGGATCTTTACCAGGCACAGCCCATCAAAGATTCGTTGATATTTGAAAAACCTACCGTTAACATAGAAATAGTGATGCATGAATTCTGGAGAGACAATATAAAATGCTTTGAATTGCATACTACAATGTGCTAGACAAATGAAACATTCATTGCAATTCTGAACAGAATGCGGACAAACAACCAAACATATGATGACATAACATATATTAATTCGAGGTGCTTGCGGCCTGCACCAATAGACCCAACGTTCCCTTACCTGTTCTACACAAATAAGGATGTCAGAATGCATAATAGATGTATGCTATCGCTTATGCTTGGCAATGATATCATCATCAATTCAATTGACCTGGAAGAAGACAACCATGGAAATGTGCCACGTCATGAACATACAACCACTCTACCTTTGCAGCTTGTTCTCAAATTAGAAATGTTGGCTGAAATATATGCCTGTAACTATGATTCACAGGATGGCTTGGTCAATGGTGCAGATGGAATACTCAAAGGCTATACATCAGCAAAGACAAGTCGACTGAAAATTAGAAAACAGTTTCTGATTAAACTTCCATGTGCACATATAGTCCACAGATCACAAGGACTAACACTTGATAATGTTGCATTTCAGCCTGCTGGAATTCGGATACATGGACTTGTATACACAGCATTGTCCCGTGTCAGAAGCATAGACTTCTTGTATTTACTAAGTCCTCTTACAAAAGATCACTTCAAAGTCAAACATAAAGTTGATATTGAAATGGAACGACTCAGGACCACCTCAAAATGGCAACTGCACTATGATTACCAATTCATACAAACAAATTCATCTCTATCAATTATGTCGCTTAACACACGCAGCTTAAATGCACACATGGGTGATATACTCAATGACTATTGATACAATGCAATCCGATATTCTGTGCTTGCAGGAAACACACATGGCATTATGCATGCAGAACAAAGAATTCCCAAATCACAATTGCGTATCAAGTTACATTACACATGGGGTGATGATATTGGTGGAAAAACATGTACCAATTTTGGAGCATATACATATCAAAGAAAAGAATGTTGAGGCGGTGCTTGCAAAAGTTTTTTTCCATGAAACATAAATTGCGATATTGAATCTGAATGTTGCTCCCCATGCAACATTCTCCAACATAGTAGATGTTATTTCCAATGCATTGGACCATTTCCATCTGAACGAACCCATTGTGCTTGTAGGAGAATTAAATATTGACATGCTACAAAAGAATGGTAGAACAAAAGAATTGGAAAACTACATGTGCAAATACAGTCTTCGCTTTCTTTTGCACAACACAAGCCATCTGCAAAACGCACTTATTGACCATGTGTGGTCGAATGTGCCCATTCCTGAATACAATATGTTTATCTTAGACACATATTGGTCTGATCATGATACAATTGGTATTGCACTTGAATTATGAGATATACATCAAACATTTTGCAAAGTCATATTTGTATATTTCAAAGCATATTTGTATAGCTTGTTGCAAAAAAAAAAAAAAAAACAAATTATCTAGCTTTTTAGTTTTCCCTCATTTGTACACATACTGGTCTGGTCACCATACAATTGTTGTTGTACTTGAATTATAAAGTATACATTATGCAAAAGAAACAAAAAAGGTACATCCTTCTAAAAGCTATCTGTTACTCTATTCATCTTATTCTATTTTTTTTAGTACATGTACATAGTACTTGCCTTTTTGTTTACATGTTAACTTCTGTTCATATTCCTTATGTTTTCTACTGTTGTTCATAGAAACAAACCGAAAAACTAGACGCTACAAAGAACTCCTAAGCAGAGATGTAGAGGAATCCATGCAAAGGTGTGTTTTTACTGCCCGTGTTCCATATTAAATAGTTTTTCGTTTACTCTGTCTCTATTTGTTGAACTCGTTTGCAACTGTGTTTTTTTTTTGTGTGCCTCCTTCGACACTCCATATCTTCCTCTACATTCACTTGTCTTCGTGTGTGTAATATATATCCAATGTTGAGCTCTCCAGTTCTGGACCCCGTCTGTCAATTCGTATATTGCGGAACTCCGATAGTTGTTTGGAGGACATGAAACAATAGAAGTACAATGTTGAGCCGCCCAACCTGCAAGTCCACTTGTCAATTTGTATATCGTGCAACTGTGGTTGTTATTTGCAAGACACAGAACATTAGAGGTCAAGTTTAGAGCCCGCCAACCTGCAAGTCCGCGATCCAAAAAAGTGGCAAAGTATGGAATAAGGGATCTGTACATGCTCTATAACATGTCATGTCCATAGTTTATAAAAGTACATATTTAGTATGTATTGCTCGTTTCTCGGAGCCCGCCAGCCGTGGAGTCCGTCTCTCAATTTCTATATCGCGAAACTCAATAAAAGTACAATGTTGAATCAGCCAACCCACAAGTTCGCTTGTCAATTTGTATATCATGCAAGTCTAGGTGCTATTTGTAGGACACAGAACATTATAGGCCCAGTTTAGAGCCCGCCAATCCGCAAGTCCACGATCTAATAGAAGTGCAATGTTGAGCCAGCCAGCCAGCAAGTCCACTTGCCAATTTGTATATCGCGCAAATCTAGGTGTTATTTGCAGGACACAGAACATTAGAGGCCCAATTTACAGCCCGCAAGTCCGCGATCCAAAAAATTCGCTAAGTATGGAATAAGGGATCTATACATATTTACTATGTATTGCTTGTTTCTGGGAGACTGCCAGCGCTGGAGTCCATCTGCCAATTTCTATATCGTGGAAATCAGTGGAGGTACAATGTTGAGCTATTCAGTCCGCAAGTCTGCTTGTCAATTTGTATATCATGGAATTGTGGGTGCTGTTTGTAAAGAACAGAACAATAGAGGCCCATTTTTTAGCCTACCAGCCCGAGAACCCGTGATCCAAAAAGTGTACATGCTCTATAAAATCTCAGCCACCCCACATGTCTACTTGTCAATTTGTATCTCGCAGAACTCTGGGTGCTATTTGTAGAACACAGAACAATAAACACCTATTTTTTTAGCCCGCCAGCCCGAGAGCCCGCGATCCACAAAGTGGGCAAGTATGGAATGCGATATCCATACATGCTCTATAAAATCTCATGTCCATACTTTATAAAGGTACATATTTAGTTTTGCGTGGTTTGTACACATACTGGTCTGGTCACCACACAGTTGCTTTTGCACATGTATTATGGAATATGCACTATGAGTCTGACCGAGCCCTTTCATTTCCTTAGCCAATTTTATGCCCGTGGCTTCCCTAGTACGCGTTATCGAACTCTCGTTCCCCGTGTTCCAAGTGTGCATCTTGCATCCAAAACTTGGTAATCCATGTCTATGCTCGTAGTTTCCCAAACGACAGAGTGGCAGATTTCATGTCCATCTATATCTCTACATCACGAGTCCAACCGAACGCCATTCGTTTTCACAGTTTCTGATTTTTATGCCAACCGTGTCCTTTGTGGGCGCCATCCATCTCGCATGCCCCATCTGCGTGGTATACATCTAGTGCCCGAAAATTCGGTGATCTACAATTGGACCCAGAATCGAAGCTTGCGACTCATTTGCTAATTTAATTTAATTGTTCAATATCAATATTTATTATTAATAATTTAATACTTTAAAATAATGTTTTTAGATAATGTTAGCTATATAACATATATGTTATATGTTATACATGTAGACAATCACAATCTTGAACCCGCCAGTCCTGGAGTCCATCTATCAATTTTTGTATCATGGAACTCCCAGTGCTGCGTGGAGGACACAGAACAATAGAAGTGCAATGTTGAGAGAGCCAGCCCGATGTACGCCTGTCAATTTGTATATCGCGGAACTCTGGGTGCTATTTGTAGGACACAGAACAATAGAGACCCAATTTTCAGCCCGTCAGGCCGAGAACCCGCAATCCAAAAAGTGGCTAAGTATGGAATCAGGGATCCGTGCATGCTCTATAAAATCTAATACCCATACTTTATAAAAGTACATATTTACTATGGATTACTCGTTCCTCGGAAAATTTCTAGGTCCAGAACTGGAGGATACACGTGTTCAGATTTCCAGTTACTTTTATATTGCCAGCTCGACCATCTGCTTGCCCGTTTCATATTGTACATATTACATGTAATATGTATTACATATTACATGTAATATGTATTACATATTACATGTAATGTCTAATACATATTCAATTTTGAGCGCGCCACTCGTGAAGTCCGCCTGTCAAATTAGAGCTCGCCAGCCCGATAACCTGCGATACATATTACATGTAATGTGTAATACATATTCAATTCCATCTGTGGATTTGTTCATCGCAGAACTCTGAATGTTGTTTGGAAGACACAGGACAATAGAAGTGCAATGTTGAGCCAGGTAGCCCGCAAATCCGCGATCCAAAAAAGTGGCTAAGTATGGAATAAGGGATCTGTACATACTCTATAAAATGTCATGTCCCTAGTTTATAAAAGTACATATAATTGAAGTGCAATGTTGAGCGAGCCAGCGCGATGTCCGCCTGTCAATTTGTATATCGCGGAACTCTAGGTATTATTTGTAGGACACAAAACAATAGAGAACCAATTTTCATCCTTCCAAGCCGAGAACCCACAATCCAAAAACTGGCTAAGTATGGAATGAGGGATGCTTGCATGCTTTATAAAATCCGATATCCATACTTTATAAAAGTACATGTTTACTATGGATTACTCGTTCCTTAGAAAATTTCTAGGTCCGGAACTCGCGGATACACGTGTTCAGATTTCCAGTTACTTTTATATTGCCAGCCCGACCGTTCGCTTGCCTGTTTCATATTGTACATATTACATGTAATATGTATTACATATTACATGCAATGTCGAATACATATTCAATTTTGAGCCCGCCAGTCATGGAGTCCGTCTGTCAATTTAGAGCCCGCCAGTCGTGGAGTCCGTCTGTCAATTTAGAGCCCGCCAACGTGATAACCTGCAATACATATTACATGTAATGTGTAATACATATTCAATTTCGTCTGTGGATTTGTATATCGGGGAACTCCGAATGTTGTTTGGAGGACACGGGACAATAGAAGTGCAATGTTGGCCCAGCCAGCCCGCAAGCCCGCGATCCAAAAAAGTGGCTAAGTATGGAATAAGGGATCTGTGCATACTCTATAAAATGTCATGTCCATAGTTTATAAAAGTACATATTTAGTATGTATTGCTCCTTTCTCGGAGCCTGCCAATGCTGGAGTCCGTCTGTGAATTTATATATCACGAAACTCAATAGAAGTACAATGTTGAACTAGCCAACCCGCAAGTCCGCTTTTAATTTTGTATATCCCGAAATTATGGGTGTTATTTGTAACGCAAAAAACAATAGAGGCCCATTCTTTGAGCCCGCCAGCTCGAGAACCCGCGATCCAAAAAGTGTACATGCTCTATAAAATCTCATCCAAATCGCAAGTCTGCCTGTCAATTTGTATATTGCGGAACTATGAGTACTATTTGTAGGACACAGAACAATAGAGGCCTATTTTTTAGCCCGACAACCCGAGTACCCGTGATCCACAAAGTGGCCAAGTTTGGAATGCAATATCCGTACATGCTCTATAAAATCTGATGCCCATACTTTATAAAGGTACATATTTTTTTTCCCTGCTTTGTACACATACTAGTCTGGTCATGACATAGTTGGTATTGCACATGAATTATGAAATATGCAGCAGGAATCCGACCGACCGCCTTGCTTTCCTTAGCCAATTTTATGCCCGCGGGTTCCCCACTACGCGTTATCGAACTCTTATTCCCCGTGTTTCGAGTGTACATCTTGCATCTAAAACTTGAGAAATCCATGTCTATGCTCGTCGGTTCCTAGACGACGGAGTGCAGTATTTCATGTCCATCTATATCTCTACATCACGAGTTCAACTTACTGCCATTCGTTTTCATAGTTCATGAATTTTATGCCTGCGGGTTCCTTTGTGGGCGCCATCCAACTCTCAAGCCCCGTGTGCCTGGTATACATCTTGCGCTCGAAACTTCGGTGATCTACAATTGGACCCCCACTTAAAGCTTACGACTCATTTGATAACTTTTTTTAATTAAATTGTAGAATATCAATATTTAATATTAACAATTTAGTACTTGAAAATAATGTTTTTAGATAATGTTTATATATATATATGTATGTGTGTGTGTGTGTCTTGTTTCTAAATCTTTAATGCTAACAGCTCATCGTGCAGGCACCGTGTAAATTGTCATTGATGGGCGCAAGGCTTGAGAAGATCTGCCATTAATGCACACTAAACCAATATTTGCGGAGGCTTTTCTTATCCCTTCCCAGTGTTAATTTCAAATACCATGGAATGTCATTCACACGCCATTAGCTTGGTTCGTTCACAAAACCTCCAATCCTTAAATGTTCTTCGTCATAACCGTCTCCTTTGCTTTTCTAAGTATGCAATAATTAAGCTTTACTTCTAACAATTCACCATACAACACGCATAGATATTGTCATTAATGAGCAAAGAGCTCGAGGATATTTTCCATTCGCACGCATTGAACCAACATTTCTGGGGGGTTATATTATCCCCTCCATTTGTTCATTTCAAGCAACATCTGGAACAAACCAACGTTTTCATAAACTACTGGCATCACCTCCATAACAGTTCTATAGAGATACAGTGAACATCTTCGAACCTGAGGACTAGAACCACCACAGTAACAAAGCATCGCTCCAACGGCCTGCCACAGTAACAAAGCAACTCAAAGTTCTTCAAATGGACAAGGTTCATCCTAAAATTGATAGTTCTCACAAGCTTCCCGTGGAGAAGAAGGGAAAAAGAATTGTAGGGGAGGTGAACAAGTCCGAAATTGAGAGTGAAAACATGGATCTTGATGTTGATTTGAATAGCATATTTTGCAACCTTGAACAGCCGGGAGATGCGATTCACCATAGCTACCCAATGGACATAGCTGATGCCGAATTTTTTTACGAAGATGAATCCTTTGTATTCTAGAGTGTTGTTTTTGAAAGTGAATCTAAAAAATTAATTATTGAAAAAAGAGATGTAAAAAATAAGAAAAGAAAACATCGTTCAGAACTTGACCTTGCCAATATGCAGGCGTCCAAAATCTTTGAACTTCACATGGCAACCGGAGATGCTCTTCATGATTCCATTGGAGTCATTGAGGCCGAGAATGCTAGACTAAAGGACCAGATCAAGGAATTAGAGGAAGCTTTGTTTCCTATGTTATTGCTTGGCAGTCCTTTGGCAATAGCCATGCCTGCAACTCTCTACACCCCTACACCAAACCTAAAAGCCTCCTCCACCTTCCTCGCATCGTGTAGAGAATATGTGGAGAAAAATATCAACAAAAGAATGGAACTGATTACTAAGGCCTGGGAAACATCACAAAATATGGAATCCTTGGGAAGTAGCGCACATAACTTGCTCGAACTTCTGCAGACGGATTTAAAAAATGAAGAAACTTTCTATTTGCACACGGTCATCCCTTTTGCCTTTCATGTCAACAACATCGCAGAAACAACAAGAAGACAACATGACCTCCCGTCCAAAAAACAACTCACTCAATTAGAAGCATGCTGGAAAGAGAAGGTGAAGAACCTATATCTGATCGTCCAATCATGTGAGCAAGCAATATCAAAGAAAGAAACAGTATTCACAAAGCTTGCCAAAATAGACTTAGCCGGAAGGACCAACGACTTCCAGGACCCCAGCTTAATCGTCAACTCGTTGGCATTAACCAAGCAAGCTTTCACTAACCAAGTTGATAATTTTAAGACGTTGTCTTTAGAAAATTTTTACAGGATTCTTGAATATCATGAAGAACACGTGAACAACTGGCTAGTCCGCTATTCGGTACATAATGGAGACATTCATCAGGCTCTGCGTAATATTTCTATTGATCTAAGCGAATTAGAAAATGAATTTTTCAGCATTAAAATCTGGAATGACATCAACGTCGCCCCCTTGAGAAGCTACATTGAAGAGAACTTGAAGCGGGTCGCCGACGAAATCCAACAGGAAAAGGCATCAGGAAGCAAATAGCAAAAATACTTATATGGAACATCGCTATAAATACTTTGTTTATCAATCCAGTTATTCAAGCGGGTCCGAGATGAAAACCAACAGAAAAAGGCATCAGCAAGAAAATACCAAAAATACTTATATGTACCATCACTGTAAGTCTATACTTATAGTCCTTTCTTTATCATTCCAGTTACTCCACCTTTTTTGAATAGAAATATATAGCCAAGGACTGATATCTTTGCATTTCTACTTTTCAGGTATTACACTCTACCGTCTCCCACTTCTTCTTTCCACAGTCATATTTCTTATACATATTTTTGTTATGGTCCGCGGGAGCCCCAATCCCAGTCTATATGACAAACGCATTTAAATTTCCAAGAATATGTAGCAAACTATTATTTTTCATATATTCCAAATAAAACTATTCTTTTGTCTCCTTATGTATTTATGTGCTCCTAGATTTTCATCTTCAACTATGTTGAATGTCAAGACATTCTGTTTATTTTATTTCAATTCTCTTTTTTCTGATGCATATCTTTTTCTGCTTCATCATTTTCAAAATTAGATTTGAGATAAATCACTCATTCACATTTGAGATATCGTATTTGACATATATATATATATATATATATTTCCAGGAATATGTAACACGCTTTTTAATTTTTTTTATATAAATGTCATAAAATTGTGTTCAATACTTTTTTTCTACTCACACATATAGAGAGTATGTCATTTCTTGCATCTTTACCACCTGTCCTTCATGTTGCTTGCCACATCTGCACTGCAATTTCAAGGCCCAAGTTCAATTGTGCTATTACATCAACACGAGGCGCTTAAAATTCAAATAGTCCGCAAGTCCGCTTGTCAATTTGTATATCGCGGAACTCTGGGTGCTATTTGTAGGGCACAGAACAACAGAGCCCAAATTTTGAGCCCGCCAACCCGATAACCCACGATCCAAAAAGTTTCTAAGTATACAATGAAGACTCTGTGCATGCTCGATAAAATCTCATGCCCATACTTATAAAAGTACATATTTGGTATCTATAAAAGTTAATATGTACTTTATAAAAGTACATATTTTGGATATATAATTTATGGTGTCCAGGAACATATACTTTCATAAATTTGAATTTCTTTTCTATCCAGGAGGCCTTCTTTTAAAGAAAACTAATTCGGCAATGTTAATTTAAAGAAAACGAACCTATGTAACAGACATTGCTACTATTCTATTGTATGCTAAATTTTTTGTGTCCAAGAACCTTTTAAATGTAATACTATAGTACACTAATTTTTTTTGTCCACGCTCCTTTTAAATCTTGCCTGTTCTATCAAACTTAGATACTAGGAACCTTTGTTGATGTAGCAGACATTAATAATTTCTGATAAATTTAAAATAAAACTAATTCAGGAATACTAAATTCTGCATGGATACCACATGTACTGCAACTTGCAACCCACATGTCTGTACACGTTCACATTTACTCCCATTCCAACCTGGCAGGGACTATGCTTCCATGCAACACTTGTTACTTTTGTTTCCCTTCTACTTCTTTTTAGTTATAATGAACTTTTTCTACTTCTTTTTAGTTATAATGATCTTTTTTATAGTGTTGTTATTTAACTATTATGTTACTTGGTTATTATTTTTTTTTCACAGTAACAATTATATTTGTGTTAGAGGAAACTTCACTTTGACCTAACCTAGGCAACATTCAAAATAGATTACAAAATGTTCCAGGTATGACTCAATAAAGGACAGACTCTAGTATGTGAGGTGTTTAGTGAAAATTAAAAATTTTCTTCCATCCTAAATACCACTAGTATGTTGTTTAACAAATTGACCAACAATAAATAGAAAAAAATAAAATATAGGAATTAGTATCTTAGGGTTGCACTAGCTATGGATTCCACTTGGAAGTCAGTATATGGTTCCTCCACTGGTTTTTCCATGTAGGGAGGGCCCACTAAATTATCTCCATCACAGGGAACCCTACAAAGTTGACAATTTGAATGATCGTGTCCAAGAGGGAAGCAATTGATTGGTCCAATTCCATGTTTTTATGGGTGAGGTGTGCTGGGGAAATTCCAATACCCTTCCTCACTTGCTTAGCATTGTGCATTTGGCCCTTTGTCTCTAGTTTGCAATCATCCCTCTCGATCTGTAATTGAGGGACTAAGAGTCCACACAATTCTCCAATATGGATGCGAAATAAAATTGTTTATTTTTTAGTCTGAAAACAAGTTGAATTTGTCCCTTTTGACTTCTTGGTTATACTTGCATCTCGCCAATCTCTGCTACCATCCTTGCAAAAGCTTCTTCAAATTGAGAAAAATAGAGCATGACATAGTTAACCACAACATTTACATGCTTATTGTCAATTCCTCTGTCAACCAACGTAGCTCTGCTCTCACTCTGAACAAATGTCACCACTTGTTTGAAGTCTAGCATGTTGAGCTCCTATACGTCAACTTCAAATGATCCTGAATCTTGTTGAGCACATATGAGTCAAAAGAAAAAGAAAAAATCTAATTGCAAGATATTTGGAACCAAATAATTTCTTTGAGTGGTTTTAATGGTAGCATTGATTTTTTTTAAGACTCCAAATGATCTAGGAAACCCAAATCGCTATGTGTTTGGACACGAATACTAAATGATGTGGGCCAAGTGTGGAACGAATGTTATAGGTTAGAATATTCCCAACTTCCTCAAATCGATGTGGAAAACCCTAATTCAACCCATCATCCCCATTCCTAGATATTTGGTCGATGGATTTAGGTTTTGTGAACTTGGGAATGCAGAATAAGACACGGGGTGGTCGAAACATAGGTGGGGACATGTTAAGTCATTGAGGGATATGGTTGTCCGAGTAAGAAGGTGTGGCACAAATTTTTTCTTGCACAAAACATAGGGATTATGATGTGGGTTAATGCTTGAGGTAGAATTGAGCCAAAGGAACTATGTAGGAGACAAAATCGGTTTGTATAAAGTAAACACAACAATCCTAAGTAATCAAACTCTAGCCAAGTCCATAATTAGTCATTATAAAAAATATTAAACACTAAAACTATAACAAAGAAAACTAGAACC
>JASDQU010219422.1:7506-17968 GCA_032191745.1 Picea mariana
TAAATTAAAATATGTATTATAAAATGTGTAATGTTTAATATTTTTTTAATTCTTTTTATATTAAATTTGGTAATATATTATATAATATAATAATGATTATATAAATAATAATAATAATCTATTTTTGAGGTCACGACCAAGTCAGCCCACCAAATTGGTGTATGAGACCCCCTTGTTTGTGGGACAAGGGACCCCCCTCTGCCCAACGAATTGTAAAATTTGAAATGTTTAATTTTAATTTTAATTTTTTTCATCTTCTCCATCACCTTAATCATCATCATCCATAATTATACCCTAATCTAATTGACAGGGACTAAACTCCCATGCAGCCCTTGGTTTTCTAGTTTTTCATCTTATTTTATACTACCACTTTTTACTTTCTCTTGTTTTTCTCATCCATTCTTTGAAAATAAATATTCCATTCATCCTTTTATTCTTATATTTCTTACTTTATACTAAGCTTTTTAAGTTTTATTTTATTTCACTTTTCCATTAAAATTTATATTCCCTAATACTTTTTAAATCTTCTTTTATTTTCATTTTTCCATTAAAATTTATATTCCCTAATACTTTTTAAATCTTCTCTTATTTTCATTTATGTTTTGTTTCACAAGATTTTTTATTATTTAATGTTTGAATTACATTTATGTTTTGTTTCACATCTCTTATTAGTCCCTTTTGTAGGTATAAAGGGATTAGAGCGATTCGTTGACTTCATAATAGTTTGTCCTTTGACCACAAATATTTGCATAATCTCTATTGTTGGAGCTAGGGAACTAAAAACATTGATTTTTATATTCTAAAAAGTACCATATATGTAGTGATGATAACGGATTGGAGGTCTTATTGCCATCTTTGCTATTCCTAATGTTTTATATGTTAACATATCCAAACTTTTTTATCATGTACAGTCTTTTTGAATCATATATTTTTCGTATGTATTTCTTGAATGTGGATTAATGCTAGCATTAGTTCGAATGTTTGTCTTAGAATTTTCTGTTAGCTAAATTTATGGAAATGTTTGATATGCTAGCATATCCAAAGTTTGGCCTTCGAATGCATTTTGTAGTGTTTGAACTATTGTTACATAAATTATAATAATTTTTTTGGGTATGTCAGAGACCTGCCACATTGCATTTTTTTCTTAAATGTTTATAGAGCACTTCTGACAGACTTAAATGTTTACCTAACAGGCCTAGGAACGTTGAATGTTTACTTAGCAGGCTTGTTACAATACTATTTCTTCTGTTTTTGTATTTATATGCAATGTTCTCTGTAGTCAATTTGGACAATATTGTGCTTCAACGACATTGTTGGTTCACTGGTTCATGCTTTCTTCTTGCATCTCCATTGATTTCTTATTTTCATGTTGTTGTTGTTCTTGTTTTCATGTTCGTCTTGTTGCAGTTTGCATGTTTGGGGTTCTACAACCATGATTGGAACTACATCATTCCTGGTGGACTAGTTGATGCTTGCTTCTTTGTTCGCTGGATGTTGTTTATTGTTGTTTGATTAGACTTTGCAGGGTTCGGGTCCTACGACTACAGTTGGGCTTTTTGGTGCTTCTTAACTGGGTTGTTATTTGTTGCTTGTTCTTGTTTCCCTAGGGTTTGCAATGTTGGGGTGTTGCATCCGTAGTTGGATATCTTGTTACATTGTTTTGCAGTTGAATCTCCATAAAATACTATTAAGATAAAATAACATACGAAAAAAATTACATTCGATGTAAATTGCATCTCTTACGCCTTCAACTAGAGTTTGTCGGCCTCAAACTATATGTCATAGCTGGCGATGTTTTTTCCATGGTTTATGTCTTACTATGGTTTCATAGTTATGAGAGTAAGTTTTGTTGTGTGAGCGATATAGTTGTTCTCTCCCTTTTTGTTTCCTCTTGTAAACTATGTTTCTGGTTCTATAGTTTCTCACATTTCTATACTGCTCATTCCGACCGACCATCGTTCGATTGCATACTTAGCTAATTTTATGGATGCGGCTTCGCTAATAGGTGCTATCGAACTATGGAAGCTCATGTTTGGTGTATACATATTGCACCCAGAACTTTTGTGCTCTACAATTCGACCCTGCACTCCTAGAACTTGCAACCACGCCTCTACCTGTGATGAGTTTTTCTATCCTACCTACCTTTCCATACTTAGTCGAGTTTTCAAAGTTTGACGGGTTGATGCCTTTCTGGGTTCTGAAAATTTAAAATCATTTGTCGCTCCCTTCCATCCCCGCTACCTTACGCCCTTCCCAATAAACATTAATTATGCTTTCAAAAGTCACAACCGACCAGACAGGTTCGAAAAGATTAGCTTTAGTAAGTGGAAATATCGAGGACATCTCCCATTAAAATGAATATACATGCGAATATTATGGGATTTGGTAATTTCTTTTTCCTGCATTTTGAATTTGCAAAAAAAAAATAAAAATATATTGGCTCTTTTAGTTTTTTTTAAGGCTTCAGCATAGTCCACGAACGTATCACCCACATAGGCCTTGGCGTCATGTCCCTCTTTAATATTGTGCATATCTTAGATGTTATATTTGAGAATCTGCTCGGATATGGGAATGTCAATACATGCTATTAGTCACTATTCAACGTACATATTCGAAAAGATTGTCATTAATAAGCGAAAATATCAAGAACATTTGTCATTAAAACGAATTAACACAAAATCTAGGGAAGATCATCCAATGTTGCTTTTAAATACTTATTTCCATTTCTCTCTATCATCAAAGAGTTGCGCTTTAGGGTGCCTTTGTTCTGATTTTCCTGTTCATGGACATGTAAGACAACTTAGAGATGTGATTGAGGCCCAAATGAAAGAAGAGAGACTGGTTTTATGTGATGTGAGCTTTGAGTAAAAAAAACTCTGTTATCCACCAAAAACTCAGAAAGGGGAAAAAAAAAAGAACAAGTATCTTTTGGTTGGTGTTCTCTCTGTATTCGATGCTTTGGTTGGTTGAAAAGCATGCCTGGAGATTTGTTTGTTGATCTTGTTTGTTTTCATACTGGGAGTTGTAATGGATTTTCAGGTCATGTGCAAAATACTTCTTCGTTGAAGTATATAGTTTCTTCCAACAACACAAATTTGGCAAGTGTATCGAATTCTGCAGATCACACAAGAATTTGTCTTCCTCAGGGGCATCTCACTTACCGTGGCTTGCAAAATGGTTTTTGATGTTCATAAATGATGCAAAATATTACTCCATTTGCGAATGTACCCAGAGCCAGGTAACAGAAATTGTATGGGTGGATAAAACGACATATTATCACTACAAAAGTTTCTATTTCAAAGTTTGTTGAGCTACTTCTTGGTGTGGGAACCGACTTGACAGAAATCCATGTTCTTTGTCAAAGTTTGTTTGCTTTCCTATGGATGTAGTTACAGACTCCACATATTTGGCGTCACCTCTGAACATTCCAGACCTTTTTGTGGGCCGCCATTTCTGCCACCGCTATGACGAAAGATATATTTTGATGTGATTTGCAACATTTGATACACTTTCCAGACCTGTGCTGATGCGTTCTGGAGCATTTGATACACTTTCCAGACCTGTGCTGCCCGAAGAAGTCATGTACTTCAACAAAATAACATTTTGTAGTTGGCTTGGGCGTTCCTTCCAATTTACTGTAATAAAACAAATAAGTTCAACATACAAATCTTCAGGCAGGCTTTTCAACCAAACAGATGATGGAATACAAGGAGAATAACAGTCTCAACATACTTGAATTTTTTTTTCGTTCCATAGCTTATGTCACATAAAACGAATCCCTCAAATTTGAATTGGGCCTAAATCACATTTCTAAGTTGTCTCGGATGTCAATGGTTAGGAACATTAAAATGAAAGCACCTTAAACCCCAATTTTTGGACGACAGGGGGAAATTAATACTTGACAAAGAATGGAATGTTGAATAACCAACCAATGTAAGAAGACCATATCTAGAAGATACAAGTTATTCAAAAAACTGGGATAGATCGAGTTGGCAGCACCAATTAAGTCCAAGACCCGAAATTGATATTCAACTCGTTTTTTACGAATTAAGGATTTGATCGTCAAGAAAACTATCAACAAGCTTCATCAATGTACATATTTTTTATTGGTCGGCAGTAGGCCAAATCACAATCATTGTGGAAAATAATCTCAGATGTATTTTGTAACCCATATTATTGCGGTTTTTTTTTATGGTGTTTTTCAATCTCTAGTATTGCTTTTCATTTTATTTTGTACATTTTTCCCTATGTGTCGTTAAAAATGGACGACAAGCTTTTCTCTCTGTTGTCCAGTATTTCAATTTAAAAAAAGGCTATTATGTTCGTTTCTTACATTTTACATTGAAGAATAATTTGTCATAGGCCATACTTATGTGGCACCGACCCTATACTTAAAGAAATAAATTGGAGGACCCATCCTGCTTTCATTGTTTGGGTTGCATAAATAGAATGAAGTAATGACTTACAATAGGGAAGATCAAGTGTTGACGCCATGTTCCTGTTAAATATCTTGCATATATTACAACTTCTTCTATTTGATAATATTTGTGCATATATACTAGTATGAGTACTATTGGAATAAATATAACTTCCTCTTGGGAAAAACTTAGCCAATTATCTGGCCACTGGGTCCTGGGTTTGTGGTATTCAACAACTATGTTCCCTATTCCGTCATATACATCTTGTAGCCAAAGAGCTTCCGTGATCTGCAATTTATGCTTTAACTAGTGATAACTCACGAGGGGTTCGAAAAGTTTGGCATTAATAAAGGAACAAGTGAAGTTGCCTTAATTACTTAAATTACACCAAATTTTGATGAAATTTAATTTAATTTAGATATTAATGTTTATGGAAAGTCGAAGTTTGCTCATGTCATTGCAAGGAATACAAGATGAAAAGATGATAAGGAGTTTATATCGTTGAAACCACAATGAAAATTCATGTTTCTTGTTGTGTTATATACATCTTGTAGTCAAAACTTTCTTGGTTTCAATGAAATCTGTGAACTGAAGAGCATCCTGCAAATTGGGAGATCATTTTCATTTGAAACAGAAACAATCCATTAATATATATTAGTATGAATACTATTCAAATAAATATCAAAACTTTCTCCATTAATACATATTAGTATGAATACTAATGAAATAGATATCAAAACTTTCTCTTGGCCAATACTTAGCCGATTATCTGGCCACTAGGCCCTGGGTTTGCGGTATCCAACACCTATGTCCCCTGTTCCGTCATATACATATTGCATCCAAAGAACTTCAGTGATCTGCAGTTTATGTTTTTACTAGTGAGAACCCAACAGGGGTTTGAAAACATTGGCATTAATAAACGAAAAACAAAGGGTTTTTTACTGTCACATACTTATCCCTTTTCCCCTTTTCTTTTTCCCATCCATTATCGCTTTCTGGTTTTATACTTATTCATCTTTATATGATCAGTGGTTGCAGGGTTGGCAGGTTGACATATCTTCATCTCCATCTGTATCTTCACATGATGAATCCGACTGACCGATGTTCATTTCCATACTTAGTCAATTTTATGGCTGTGGTTGCCGGGTTAGCGCATACGAACTCACCTTTTCTTCTTCCTTCCCATTATTTCTTTATGGATATATACATAGTCACCTTTCTATGATATTTGGTTCCAGGGTTGGCGGGATGGCATGTCTTCATCTCCATCTATATCCTCACATGACGAATCCGACCGACCACTGTTCATTTCCATACTTAGCCAATTTTATGGCCATGGTTTCTGGGTTGGTGCTTACGAACTTGGTTGTTTATTGTTTCATTATATATATCTTGCATTCAAAACATTCATGATCTACAATTCCACTGCGGGTTCCTCATATACATTAACTTTGTTCAAAGTATCTATCATTTCCTTCCATCCCCACCAACTTCGTGTCCTTCCTGATATAGGTTAACTATGCTCTTACTAGTGACAACTGGACACACTGGTATGAAAGAATTGGCACCCGTTGCTCCGCCATGTACAAATTGACTACCGGACTTCGACATCATCCCCTCTTCCTTGTTACTAATTATGCATTCAAATGTTTCAAACTATACAATTTGGCTGTCGGGGCCTTGCATCCTCTAGGGAAACCTTGTCACCCTATTTTGGATCCTTGCGTTGGCGGGTTCACAAAAACTCCAAGTCCTAGTCATTATTTCTTGTTCTACCCAACCTCGTACTTCTTTCCAGATATGCAACACCAAAGGTTTAATACTAAAACAACATCATGCAACAAGCGTAAAAAAATCGTCATTAATAAGCAAAAGTTGGGACAACCAACCATCCCTATAGAACTTGTCCTAGCCAACGTTTCCATGTTCTATACTTGCACACTTTTTCGATTGTGGGTTCCTGGATTGACAGCCTCAAAATTGTAATTCAAATTTTTCACGAGTTGCAAATACCGCCCGGAGTTCTGCAATATACAGTTTGTCCGCAGGAATGTATGAAAACTCTTAATTATCCTCTTTCCCCCCCTCTATTATCCGTTTGTGTTTTTATATTTAGTCGCAGCTATATGGTCACGACCTCATGGATTCACAAATTGGCAGCTATTTATCTATATATTCACACCATGAGCTCGACCGACCGTGGTCCCTTTCAATACTTATCCAATTATGTGATCACCATGTCTCGGGTTTGCGGTATCCAACACCTATGTCCCATGTTCCGTCATATACATCTTTCACCCAAAGAACTTTTGTGATCTGCAATTTATGCCTTTACCAGTGAGAAATCACCAGGGGTTTGAAAGGATTTGCATTAATAAGCGAACAATAGATGTTCTTCTATGAGATACTTAGTCCTTTTTCCCTTGTCTTCTTCCCGTGTATTATCTCTTTCTAGTTATACACTTATTGCCTTTCTATGATTGCGGGTTCCAGTGTTGGCGTGTTGACATATCTTCATCTCCATCTATATCCTCACATGACGAATCCAACCGACCACTGTTCCTTTTCATACTTAGTCAATGTTATGCCCGCGATTGTCGAGTTGGCACTTTCAAACTCTGCTGCTTCTTGTTCTGTGATATACATCTTCCACTCAAAATTTTCGTGATCTACAATTCCACTACGGAATCCTTAGTCATTTTTCCCTTTTTCTCTTCCTGTATGGATTCTGCATTCCATACCTAGCCACTTTTTGGATCGCGGGTTCTCGAGCGGGCGGGCTAAAAATTGGGCCTCCATTGTTTCGTGCCCTACAAATAGCACCCATAATTCTACGATATACAAATTGACAAGTAGACCTGTGGGCTGGTTGGCTCAACATTGCACTTCTATTGTTCCGTGTCCTCCAAACAGTGCTCGTAGTTTCATGATATACAAATTGACAGATAGACTCCAGGGTTGGCGGGGTCAAGATTGCCATTGTTTACGGATGGTAATCCCTATCAACTATCTAACAATATCTAAAAAAAATATTTTCAATACTAAATTATCTCTTTCTAGTGACAAATGGACACACTGGTACGAAACAGTTGGCATCACACCCTCCACAATATACAAATTGACTACCAGATTCTGACATCGTCTGCTCTTTCGTGTTACAGATTATGCATTCAAATGTTATGAGCGATACAATTTGAACGTCCGGGCCTCACGTCTTCTGGAGAGACCTTGTCAGCCTGTTTTGGATCCTCTTGTTAACCAAGTTCACGAAATGTCCAATTCTTGGATATTGTTTCAGGTTGGCGCTTTCGAACTCTGCTAGTTCTTGTTCAGTCATATACATCTTGCACTCAAAATTTTCGTTCTCTACAATTCCACCGCACACTCAGTCCTTTTTCCCTTTTCTTCTTCCCGTGTGTTATCACCTTCTAGTTATATACTTAGTTTCCTTTCTATGATCGCAGGTTCCATCGTTGGTGAGCTGACATAACTTCATTTCCATCTATATCCTCACATGACAAATCCGACCGACCACTGTTCCTTTCCATACTTAGCCAATTTTATGGATGCACTTGTCGGTTTGGTGCTTTTGAACTCTATTGCTTCTTGTTCCTTGATATACATCTTGAACTCAAAACTTTTTTCATCTACAATTCAAATGCGGACTCCTTGAACTTGCAAACTTCACTCTACCACGGTTCACAAATGTTTGAAAGTATCTGTCCCTGCCTATCATCCCCACTAACTTCCTCTCGTTCCTAATATACATTGGTTGTGCTCTTACTAGTGACAACTAAACACAATGGTAGGAAAAAGTTGGCATCCGGCCCTCCACAATATACAAATTGACTACCGGGTTCACATCTTGTACTCAAAATTTCCGTGATCTACAATTCCACCATGGACTCCTTAGTCCTTTTTCCCTTTTCTTCTTCCCGTGTATTATCGCTTTCTGGTGATATACTTAGTCTCATTTCTATGATCGTGGGTTCCAGTGTTGGCGGGCTAACATATCTTTATCTCCATCTATATAATCACATGACGAATCCGACCAACCGCTGTTTCTTTCCATACTTAGCCAATTTTATGGCCGCGGTTGTCGGGTTGGCGGTTTCGAACTCTGTTGCTTCTTGTTCCATGATGTACATCTTGCACTCAAAACTTTCGTGATCTACAATTCCACCGCAAAATCCTCGAACTCACAAGCTTCACGCTACCATGGTTCACAAATGTTTCAAAGTATATGTCATTGCCTTCCATCCCCACTAAATTCTTGTCCTTCCTAATATACATTGGTTATGCTTTTACTAGTGACAACTGCACACACTGATACAAAAGAGTTGGCATCTGACCCTCTGCAATATACAAATTGACTACCAGGTTTCGACATCGTCCCCTCTTTCATGTTAACAATACAATTTGATCGTCGGAGCCTCACGTCTTCTGGGGAGACCTTGTTATCCTATTTTGGATCCTTGTGTTGATGGGTTCACAAAATCTCCAATTATTAGTCATTGTTTCAGGTTGGTGCATTCAAACTCTGCTGCTTCTTGTTCCGTGATATACATATTGCACTCAAAATTTCCATGATTTACAATTCCACGATGGAATCCTTAGTCCTTTTTCCCTTTTCTTATTCCCATGTATTATCACTTTGTGGTTATATAATTAGTCATTTTTCTATGATTGTGGTTTCCAACGTTGGCGGGCTGACATATCTTCATCTCCATCTATATCCTCACATGACGAATTCGACCGACCGTTGTTCCTTTCCATACTTAGCCAATTTTATGGCCACGGTTGTTGGGTTGGCGCTTTCGAACTCTATTTCTTCTTGTTTCATGGTATACATCGTGTACTAAAAAATTTCATGATCTACAATTCCACCGCAGACTCCTTGATCAGGGGATCAAATTTTGCTCAAAAATTCAAAGTGCTCGGAATCACTTCAAATCGAACGAGAGCGTAGGCCTCCTCGTTGCAAACCCAACGCAACTCATTTCATTTCAAACAAACGTCAGGATCAAGAGATATTGCGATCTGTTTGAATCATCAAACAGGCAAAAAAAAAGGGGATACTGACTGTGGAGTCTGTACAGTCCATACAGATGCTGACGTGGCATGACCATACGCTGATGTGGCAAAGATCATACATCCAGGTGGTAGGTGATGATGTGGCCTTCATTTATTGGCAGACAATTGGCATATGAGCATTTGACACGTGTCATTTTGGTGGCTAATGGTATGTTGACACGTGGCCCAATCCATGGCCGCCACGTGTCACTTGTTGTTTGGTTTAAAAGTTGTCATTGGCAGGAGTCGACCCCACGACCTCCGGGCAGGGGAAACGACTTGGCAAGGAGTCGCCAACCAGTGCGCCATCGTGCATTGTTTATTATATATGTTGTCCAAATTATATTTCAATTTGAATGTATGTGTGGTTTGGGCCACGACTAGGCCGGGGCTTAGCCCCAGCCCTTGGTCATGCGCTATTTCATATATGACCACAGCTATGCTACATAGTGCGCGCGCGTGGTTGAAATATGGTTCAAACGGTTGTGTAATCAAACCTACCTGCCACTTGTTACTATATTATTCGCCTATGGACGGAGCCCCATTTTTAAAACGCGCGTGGTCACATGACCATATGACTTCAGCCTTGGCGGTTAGGGGCTAGCGTGCCCATAACCGCCCTACAGTTTGCACCATTTGCATGGTTGCATTCGGTGCCAGGTTTTCACGCTTTAAATTGCGTGTGTGCTAGGTTGAATGAACAAGGGTGCAATTTGTAGATGCAGAGATAGAAAGCTTGAAGGAGGGACTTCCAAGAAGCCTAACTTCTTCATTTTTTGGCCAAATGAGGTGCCGAAAAAGCCCAACTAGGGGTTTTTGGATGCTCTGAAGCCATTGGAGCAGTCTGTTGGTCAATTTGAGCATTATAAATCATTTTTTTGAGAACTTTGAGAAATTAATAATAATGATCCATTGGAAGCTGGACCAGGAGATGTAGCCCAAGAGAGGGGTGAACTCCTTTATCATTTGTT
>JASDQU010219423.1:0-12757 GCA_032191745.1 Picea mariana
TCGGCCCTAATGTTAAAAGGAAGTGACATAAATGGTATAAATAAACATCATTATACATTCATTTGATACAAGTCAAATTTCAGAGGAAATAAGAAGTAAAGAAGGCTGGATTTCAAGGGAGGATGAAGTCTTTTGGTGATGTGTTCTAAGGTATGTTATTTTCAGGTCATCTTACCATTTTTTCTATGATTTTTTTCTAGAATTATTCAGATGATGAAATCTCTATGGTATTGAGAATACATATCAAGGTACCTCTGGTAAAAAGTACAGCTCTTGATTCGCTATAATTATGGAGATACACTCTGTGGAACATAGGGTTTGTGACCAGTCCTGAAGCTTGTCAATAAACAGGTGTTCCGGGTAAAACAGTCATAACTTCTTCATCAAGAATCCAAATGACATGGGACAAATTTCACTGGAAAGAGTACGGATTTTAGTTTCATTTGGGATATTTTAAGAATTGGATGTTAAATATTGAGCGTGGGGCATTTTGTACAAGTTCCGTCTCCTAAATAGACCAAAATTGAATAAAGTCTACCATTCTTTCTATAACTTCTTTTTGGGGAGGATTCAAGGAGTGAAACTTGGAGGAGTTTCAGAGAATAAATTGAGTAATATTAGATATAGGATCAGAGTCTCCAAGAATTGAAGAATTTCAGAAATTGAAGAAGTCTCAGGAAGCATTATCAGGTTCTATTTGATGATTGGTTAATGGTGATGATTTAATGTAAAGTTTTATTATCTCTCATATATTCTTGGGTGGAAGGAAGGGGAAAGGATGGAGAGTTAAACTCTCTATTGATATTGGATTATTGTATATTCATCTTGGAGTTTTATCCCTCCCTTTACATTTGGAAGTTGTAGCTACCTTTGGAAGGCATTACTTCCCTTGAACGATAACTATTGATAATTTCTCATATATTGTGCATGGTGTATTGGGGTGTATTGGTGTAACTCTTATACTATTGTTCATTGCTCATTGGATATAGTTGAATGGTTTAAGTATAAATTGAAAAAGGTTTTAAATGTACTTGATATTGATTCACCCCCCTCTCAGTATCAACAGGCGAGAACCATGTTAGGAAGGGTAAGGGTAGCAACTACCTGGAATGCTTGGAATCCAAGTGGGGGGTAGAAAAAGGGGATTTGGGTAACGGCTTGGGGAACTGTCTCCCAAACTAGTATTTTCCCTTGGAGAGGGTGGGAAACTGGGATAAGTGGTGTGGTGGTGTTTTCAGGGAATTCCTGAGGTAGTGGTTCTCCAACTGGTGGAACTTCAATGTGAGGAGGGGCCTCAGTGACAGGAGTATTGTCTCGAATATTTGTTCTGTTAGAGGAAACAACACACACTTGTGTTGAAAGATAAGGGTTGAGGAGAGGTGGTGCTCCATGATAAGTTCCTAACAAGGATGGGTCCTTCAATATTCTAGGGCCAACGTCGATGCCCAAAAAAATATCTGATCTAGTGCAGACAAGAGGGAGGACGTTATCAATGTTGGTGGAATGGTTAGGCTTGTAATGTGCAAGTTGGTCGATGGTGACGATTTTCTCGTTATGGGGGAACATAATCATATGAAACACATAAGAGGCGACTGCTTTCATAGCATACATGTATCTACATCCAAACAGGATATTGTACCGCTTTCCCCCAAGCTCTACAGGGACATTTTGAAATATCCCTTCAGGGGATGATGATTGACCATCATAATCTCTCAGGGTGGTGGAAGATGGTACTAGTTCAAGTGAGCCAAGTTTATATCATACTAATTTGGACATGATGCATGTGGATGCAACTTCATCAATGATGCACTGATGAAATGTGATGTTCCGAATATTAACTGGTATCTGAAAGGCTACCAGAGAGGGGAGGCATGGTTCTTCACTATCTAAATAAAAGGTGATTAGGCAAGTATCAGCTGGTTCGACTTCCCCTAAGATGGAAAGCTAGGATTTTCGCTGAGATCGACAGGTTTGGAGGACCTCTAATACATACATGGCCGTAGGACACTGTTCCAAGTCATTGTTGTAATTATGAGCTACCCTAGAATGAGGGTTATGTACACTTCGCCGTAAAGGTATATGGGGTATACAGGGGTTTGGTTTATTGTTAGGGTTTGGAATCATCAATGGTTGTCCTACTATAGTAGGAATTGTTTCTAAGGTGGTTGGGGTAGAGTTAGGTGGCATGCCGTATTGATGGCCACGTGTTTGCAACATAATCTCTTCTTTGTTGGTAAGGAGGATACTACAATCAACTGGATTTTTGGGTTGATTGTGACCTAGGTTTTGATATTTCCCTATTTGTGGTGGGGTAGATTTTATTGCTTGTTGGTTATTCATCATGCGTTGGTGTGGAATGGGGTTTTTCAAAATGGCCGGAAGTGGTGGTTTCAAATAATGTTTTGGGGCCTGCTGAGGGGAAGGTGGTGATGGAGGGCATTGTGTGTTCATGGATTCTTTCATCCGTTTGTAATTGGAAATTTGGGGGAAATGGTGAGTGTAATGTCCATATTCACCACATAGAGCAGAAGGTAAGTTATTTCTGATATTGTTTTTATTCCCTGTTCATTTTTTCTTGTTTCCCCCTTTGGGGTTCTGGTTTCCTTGATTTGGGTTGCCCTTGGCAGGATGGTTTTGTTGGGGGTTATTTCCTCCTAGTATCGGGTTGTTATTGTTTCATTTTTTCCCTTTTTCTTGGAATTATTCGGCGGATGGGAAAAAATTTCCATATTCAACTATTCAAAAGCATGAACTTGTTGAATGGGAGATGGATGAACAAAGTTAATGACGACATGTGGTTGTCCTGGTGGAGGAGAGACTGGTTGTGGAGGACTAGGAAATGGAAAATATGGATTGTTTTTTGGAGATGATCCATATGGCATAGAGGAAGTTTAAGTACTTCCACTACTAGTAGGGTTATATATGGGGGTTGGGGGTGGACCCACATTTTATTGAGAGATCGAATGCATCTAGGGTACCAATGGGGGTCCCCCCAATGACTGAGGGGGAACAATATGATATGACTGTTGGTGAGTGGGAGGAGGGTAATAAGACATCCCTCCATATGGTTGAGGATATTTATTTGCACCATAAGTAGGTGGTGGGTGGCTATAAGGGTTGTGGTGTGTCATAGAACTAATCAATCCATCTGTAGTGTGATAAGCCCTAGGTTTGTCCTAGGAAAATGGTAAGGGTCTAGGTGCATCCGGAAATACTGTGTACACGTAACCTAATTGGGAATATATGAGGTCGAATTGTTGGGATTTGCTAATGGCTTCCTCTTCTGATTGAGGAAAAGTGGATGCTACATCCTTGGCCAACATAGATACAAGTTATTTAATAAACCAATCAAGACATTGTTCTTTGGTGGTTTTTTCTTTACACAAACTACGTCACCGATGCCATTCATGGATGTGGTCGGTGATATGGATAGAAATGGTTTGTTTGAACTCAGAGATAATTTCTAATCCAGTGTCAAAATGAATTGGTAATTGGAAAAAGGAAAAAAAGGCCTTGGCTAATGATTCAAAGGTCACATGGGACCCTGATTTTTCGTCCACATACCATTTGGCTATCGAACTAGTGAGGGTTTTTTGAAATAACCTTAAGCGGATGGAATCATACATGATGTCGTTTGAAGAGAACCATAAGTGGAAGGTCATAACATGGTTGGTGGGGTCTTTCCCTGGTTTTCCTTCAAACTTCAAAATTTTTGAAGCTGATTTGGTAGGCATATTGGGCCAAATGCCATCATGTAAAATGAGGTCATTCGTGAGTTTGATTAAATCAGGAATATTGAGGGATGCCAAGTATGGAAAAGGAGGATTTGGTGGAGGATTAGTTCCAGCCATTGTCTGTGCAGGTAATGGACCTATCCCTTGAAAGGGATTTGGTGGGTTTGTAATTCTTCCTTGAGAAGAAGTTTTACCCTCACCTCCTTGTGAAGGAGAACTAATTGATGGATTGCCTTGGGTAGTTGACCCAAGTGAAGTGGAACCAAGTAAATCTGATCCCAAAATGGTAGCACTCACTGGGGTGTGAGATGGTTGAGCCAGTGAGTTGGCAAGACTAGGGACTCCTCCTAGAATAGGAGGGAGATTCTGCAAGTGTCTAGAACGACGAGGATTTTGTGGTTCCCCTATGGTTATGACTAGCAAAGTGAATGTGTGAAAATGGTGACAAGAGAGAAATAAATGAACAAGAACTTTTTATATTTTAGACCTTCAAAAAATAGTATTACTCACAATTGCATGTAATCAAATGGACATCATACATAAATCAACTGTAAAATAAACAAGAATGTGGATGGGTGGATTTTTGTCCACGTGGGGAGACAACAACAAAAATAAATGCTCGTGTCCTAAAATACCTATCTTCCTTCCTCTAAATTTAGCACTCGACAGTGGGGTCTAAAGCCACCGTAAGAGGAACTAGTGAAGGTTGAAGTAATCAGTTATAAGGAGGGGTAGAGGGTGCATATCTTGAAAGAGCTGACGATATTTCCCAATAGCCACACAAAATATGATTAAGGTGCGATTTCAGCCCACAACTGCCACCTAGGTAGATATCCTATGTTTGGCCACTAATTACCTCGATCAAAGTGCAACATTTAGATTTTCGGCCTAAGAAATGGGTCATGGGCTGGATACCCTCACAAAAGCTGGGTGACTCAAGGAGGGATGAGTAGAACAAATGGACCTCGGCCTTCGACCCTTCACGGGTATCTACCTGCCTTATGGTATAGGAACACTTGACATGGAGGACTTGAAATATCCCTATTCTCAATTTCTATTGTTTCAAAATGTGATAACCTAATAACAGGGGGTTATTTGGATGCCTACCCCCGAGATCCTACCTAGAATAAAAAATTTATTTTAGGCACCTCCTGTGGAGGAATATTTAGTGCGTTCTTAGAAATGTTTTAGATGTGGTGGGCTGAGAGATTGGGGTCATGGACCAACCTCGTTTGAATTAAATTGGTGTGGATAATTTCTAAAGAAGTAATCGGATCTTTCAGAATTCCTTTGACGTACTTTTTGAATACTAAAAAAGAAAGCCTATTTTGACCTCCACTATTCTAATAGAACTTATGTGTGTGATGAGTGGCTTTGTGTGCAAGAAAGTGAAAAGTGTGAAAAATATTTTTAATAATTTAAGTGTAAGATTGCAACATGTGGACTTCCTGTGGGCCTTAAAAATCTTCTTACCTAGCTTACTATGTTTCTTTGGTACAATCTTGTGGAATATTTAAATCCCTAGAGAACTAGCAATGTGGACATATGGGTCCTTACAAATATTCCTTTAAACTCCCTAGAATGTTATCTATGCTAGGAAAGATTTTGAAACTATACTAGATTTGTAGACATGTGGGCATGTATGGGCCCGTTACTTGATATTTTAAACTTTCCTAGAGTGTTGTCTAAACTAAGAAATAATTTATAAACTATCCTAAGATTGAAAACATGTGGGAATGTATGGGCCCTTACAAAGATTTAAGATAATTTGCAAAACTAAGAGGTACCTTGGGGGGGCTTTGTCCTCTGTTAATGATTTTTTAAGGGAGATGGAATTTCCTTTCAACCACATTTTCTGATTCCTGAGATCACACTTGGGTGCGGGGGAAGAGCATACTTGAGGGTTAAAATTGATTTCTAGTCCCAAATTAATTGATTTTGTTTGAAAAAGAAATAACTTCAACTCAAAATTTTACATGTCAAATGAGCCATCCACGTGGAAACAAAGCAAAGAGAAGAATAGTAATTCTTTTTACCCCTATGTGCTTATGTTAGCTAACCTTCCTTGTGAGAAAAGACTCTAAGTGAAGTGTAGTTTCTTTACAAAGTGCAGGAAATTAAAATCTGAAGGCTAGGGGCCCTCAAACCATTGATAAAAACCCTTACAATTTGAAAAAAATGAACTTATGCGCAGGCTACAGTTCTGACAGGTT
Organism: Picea mariana; assembly: GCA_032191745.1. Taxonomy (NCBI): domain Eukaryota; kingdom Viridiplantae; phylum Streptophyta; class Pinopsida; order Pinales; family Pinaceae; genus Picea; species Picea mariana. Next base: position 5,948 of record JASDQU010219423.1, read on the forward strand.
CGCAAAGGGAGAAAAGTGTGTAGAGTGCACAGAGAAATGAATTCTATCACGTGCATAGTGCACAGAGTGTGCGTCTGTGGGACTTGAAATCCACACACTTCATGTCACATGTCGGGAAAGAAAATTCTAGGTGAAATTCTCTCGCCTTGGCTCTGAATTATGACTTTGGAAGAATGGACTAGGCCGGTTTTGGTACCTTCATATCCAAACAATTAAAAATAAGTTCTCTCAAGACTTAAATAGGGAGGAATTTGATAAGCGATCCCCAGTATGGTCACCAATCTGTTGTGTTGGTTTTGTCACGTGGGTGAGAAAAAACATAACACTTGCATGCTTAGTTAAGTCATCTAAACAAGACAGAGGCTTGTGAGTTGATTAGATAACCAAATACACATGAAATAAATAAATAAAACTAAAACAACTAAGAAATAAAATTTAGATAAGCTTGAAAGAACTAGAACTATGAAAAGAAAAAAAATGACCAATATATAGCCACCAATGGATCAATATATTGATAGGCTAAACACCATAGAGAAAGGCAGGGACTTATGAATCCCCTCTTCCTCCTTGGGAGGGCTCTTGAGATACCTAATAGAGAGATCTTCTCTTCATGCAATGGAAAACGACAATGGTGAAGAAATACAATGCTAATTCCCTCAAGAGGTGAGTGAAATGGCCCTTGCTATAGTGCTTGAATGATTCAAAGAGAAAAGAGGATTCTCCAAGAAGAATTCTTCCAGCATAATAATACCTTGAAGTTCTTATTTTTGTATCACACCCATGACACATATTTATAGTGTCCATTCATGGAAAGATACAATCGGTTCATAGTGTGAACAAGGGTCCTTTTAGGGCACTCCCTAGCTCTTAACTAGCCTCCAAGCTATATTTCGCTCATATCCGAGTGTCAAATCGTGTTGGGGTTCAGACTGCAAGTGGTTGAGAAGCCGAAAAGATTCATAAATTCATCATTCATGAGAAGTCCGTGGCTTTTCCTATAGACAGTCGCGCATTCCGCGCACAGTGCACAAGTTTTCCTATATAAAGTAGAGCATTCTGCACATAGTGCATGGGTTTTCCTATAGAAAGTAGCACATTCTGTGCACAGTGTGTGTGCTTCCTTTGGTGAATTTACACACTTTAATTTTTGAACCAAGTGTATAGTTTTAATCCTTTTTGATGGATTTTGGTGTTGTAGGTGAACTAATTGCTGCTGGAATTGATGTCTTTCTTCAACCATTGTGTGCAATGTTGCAGACGAGTTTTCAGTGATAGCAAAGAAATTTCAATGTTTGGAGGCTTGAGCCATTGTATGAGATCACAGAATACTGTAATCACCTTAATTAGCTGTAGGATTGTACATATATTGAGCATTGACTCATATCTAGGTTGTAAATGCCCATTTATTGTAATAGGATTAGTAGGAGAACGCTTTTATTGTGATATAATAGCACTAAGGTAGGATGGAGGGAATGCTTGAGAATCCCCTCATGTATAAATGTATGTAATCTATGCCCAAAGAGGTTGTTGAAGGTTGGTGAAGAATATTGTAATTGTTGTTGACAGAAGAAGATGAGAGCTACAGGAACTCTTGTAAATGTTTTGTTGAGGTGATATAACACAAGGAGATTTTCTTCAAATATCTGAGTTGTACATCTATGAGTTAATTGGGTAATGTTGTGTTGTTTTCTTTCTACATTTTGTATGCATGTGTGTGAATTTTATGGTTGAGTAAATGAACCCGTGAGGTTCTATAAGTTTCAATTTTTTCTCTTCTAAAATATTGATGCAATGAGTGCACAAGTTCCCACGCAAGGAGTGTGAAGGAGGGTCGTTTTCAGACTCAATAGCTCAGGAGAGATAGAGTGAATTATGTAGAGTGAGTGCAAGGAGTGCACATATACTCATTCGACTATAGAATCTTGGAGAAGACCCGTGTAAGGTGTGCATAGGGCCAACACTTACTCAAGTGTTGAAATATTCTCAAGGAGGACGAGCACGTGGGATTTTTCTAAGTCTCAAGATTAGGGGAAGTAGCACTAAGCGTGTGCCCAAGCCTAAGTCCTTTGAAATTAGAAAATCTCAAGAAGGATAATGAGATTCAGTTCTCAAAAGGAAGAATTCCTTTTTTTTGGAGGACAAGCAGATGAGATCCTTTCGGAGGAAGCCAATATCTTTCATGACCGTTAGATATGGAAAAGGTTCATGGGTGTAACCCTTGAAGTCCTTTGGACTTAACTTATTCAGAAGTTTTCGAGTGTGTGTCATGGAGGAGACAAGTTTCCTGAAGTCTGAGGATCCGAAGTAAATTTGGACCACCCATTAGCAAGGACACGTGTCCCTAGATAAGCGGTTATCTAGAAGTCCGACTATCTGGTGATTTGGAAGTGTTGCAGTAAAAGTGTCTGAAATTCCTAAAGCTTTGAAGCTGGAGCAGATCCCGACTGTTGGTGTTAGAGCCACGTGTCAACATAACTCGAAGTTTGAAGATCTGGCACTCCAAAGGAAATTGGGTGTAAGCTAGATTGGGTCGAAAATCCCCGAAAGCTCAAAGGTCAGAGTAGATCCCTACCATCCCTTGGTGTGGACACATGGACCATTTATTGAGACCCTTCGCGAGTTCACTAGTTCGACACTTTGGAGGATTAGAGGTGTTGTATTGTGAAAAGACTCGAAGCCCGAAGCACGGAGTAAATTGATACCATTGATAATAGGCAGACGACGACCGTCCAATCTGTTAATTCAGAGTTCAGCACTCCAGGATTATTGCATGTTGGTGTGGGTAGAACTACCAAAGCACGAAGCCCCGAAACCTTTGTAATCCATATATCTCGGAGCATAGTGTGAGCTGTTAATTTCCACCATTGTTCAGTTGTTCGTGAATTCGACATTCGAGAGGATTATGGGTTGCAGTTGTTGGAACTCCTGAAGCCCGAAGCTTCGAAGTGGCAGAGTTCCTATGGATTAAAGAGCTTAGCCCATGGTTTTGGCCCGGGGTCACATGGATTTCCTTACTGACAAGATAAGACCCTCGCGAATGTAAATTTGTGCATAGGGAAAGGGAAAAAGGATTGTGGTATATAGTTTTAAGGGTTCATAGAGGACTCAAGAGAAAATTCATATTCATTGTAGGAGCTATCCTAGACCGAGAGGTCGCGTGAACCCCTAGGAGTGGTGGGGGTTTGCATCAAGTTATCTCCTGTAGGGTGAAAATATCCTATAAGACTATTAAATAAGACTATAGAATACTAAACAAGACTGTAAAATGCTACAGAGTGACAAAATCCAACGGTCATATAGGCATAGCTGAGAACCCCCTCTAACACAGGGGCTAAACACAAGGTCACATGTGAAAGAGAAGTGAATATTATCCCTCCAAATCTTGACCAATCGTAGTGGAAAGAGCATATATTGGTGGTTTTTATTGAGTGTTACTGGTTCATTTGGCCTCAGTGCTTTGTGAATCTCGAATACAATCGAGGTCCTCAAGAGTATTACCAATCCACTTGTCTTCAATCCTAAGTAAGAGATTTGGACTTTGTTATCCTACCCATACATTTGGTCTCTATTTTCAACTGTACCCGCCAAGAGGCTGACTGCGAGTTGGTAACCGTAGTGACCTTTTCTAAGTATATACAGAAGTGACTATGGGTGGATTCCCATGGTACCTAGGGTAGACATTGTATCAAACATTTAGTACCCTTGGAGGGTGACCCCACAAAGTGAGGGCTACTTGCACCGAGAATGGATATTATGTGGAGATCGGGGTAACTTCTTCTCATATATTAACTGATGGATTGACATCCCATCTTTAAAATATCTTTCTATCTATTATTCCTTGGTTGATTACCTATAGATTTCGTAGGGGTGTGTTCAGTCAACATTTGTAGTTGGCCTTAGGGATTGTTATTTTACTTTCACTGTGCCTGACTAAGGTATTCACATATCGCACAAGATGCAGGATTTACCTCTTGAGGGAAAAGAGCCTCCACAAAACCCTTCTAATGAAGGAATGGTAGAAGAAATAACTTATGAAATCGGGAGTGTAGCTCCTGGAAGTGACCAAAAATAAAAATAACCGGTCACAAACTTTGTGGAAGGTGTGGTACCTTATGCAAATCCTCATTTGACTAATCCACTTGGGCCACTACTCATTGAAAAACCATCCATGAAATAGTTTTATGCTTAATCTCCTTACCATTTACTGACCAACTCAACCACTATCCAATCTTTTAGCATGAACCCACTGACATTTGAATTTACAGAGGGGTTGGGAATTTCACCTCATCTATCCACAACTCTAGTAGTTAATTCTCCAAAAGAAAAGTCTGTTACTGTTGGTGCTTATTCTTTATTAGGAACATTTGTGACCTAGGTTACTATGACACAACCACTCTAAAATACATCTCTCTTTGCACATGGGTTGGGTAATATTGTTGCTTCACAAGTCCCACATATGCATACACCAAGTACTTTACTTGGTCATTCCATCAGTCAGATGGCCAATAGTTAAGTCATTCACACAACCCCAATTGCACAAGCCACTCATCCTACATCTCCAACTTTACAAATGGGGAGTTTGTATATACCCTTCATTAGAGATCAATCTTCAATTAGAGGCCAACCCTCACTGGAGGGAAACTTTCAGCCGAGAGGCAAACCCTCAACTATGGTTCAATCTCCTATGTGGGGGAAACAACAACCATCCTAATGGAAAACCGCTCATGTAGGTCCTTCCATCTCTATCACTACAGGCATGTACACTGGACAACAATATCCAGGAGTTGTGAATCCTTTATGGGGTCAACCTAATCCAATGGAAATTCCTTAGCAAGGAACTTTTCCCAATCAATCTGTGAACCCCATGATTCCAATAAAACAACTCCCTCAATTGCCTTATATGGGTGGACAATCAGGATAGCCATAATACATAGGGTGACATTCCAGTCAACCATAGTACGTAGGAGGACCATCTAGTTTTTCCATATCATCACAACCTATGTATGGTCCTACTAGTGTTACTGGTGTTCCCATGCCACATGATTACTACTAGTATCGAGATGTCAACTGGAAAATTTATTTCTTGGATACATTGGATCTTCCATATTTGTCACACTTAACCAATGATCCTATATGTCATTCCCTGTTCTGTCCTGCCAGCCTTTCCAAACTCCCTTCTGACACCCCCAAGTTTGATGGAAAACATGGAGAAGATCCTAATAACCAACAAATGACCTTCCAACTATTTTGTTCTTCGAACTCCTTGATGGATGATTCCATTCGGTTACAACTTTTCCAGAGAACACTTGTTTTCACAGGGGCAGACCCAAGGTTCAACGCTTCAACAACGTACCAACAAAAACCTAACTACCGGCCCTTTCGGAAACACCTGCGAAGAAGATGAAGTCTCATCCAAGGTAGAGGTAGGGGTGGTTGTAGGACTCCAGTGTCTACAACCTAGCTTGGACACAAATCTATGAAAGAGGAGTTCAGGAGAAATAAGACTGCAAATAGTTCCAAACGCTTCATCCATTCGATTTAGATACTTGGATTTTTTTATGGCTGATGTGGGTTCGGTCTATGTGTCCATGGTTAACCTATATAATCCTCTGCCTCGAAGATGCACTATCATCTTCTCTTTCCATGCAATGAAATTTTACGGTGTAAGAATGAATTCTTTTGGAAATTCCATTTTTCCGCTATCTTCAATCTTCGGTACCTACAAAAATAATCTGGTGTGTATTTTCCCTAGTAGTCCTTCAGCTTTGATACCATGTAAATGTGTTGAACCTACACAAAAATATCTAGCTAGCAAATGACATACAGAGTTTGCAGAGAAAATATGAGAAAAGAGAAATAGGAGAGAAAGAATGGAAGAATTCTATTAACCAAATGAATGAATGACAATTTACACATGATATAATATGTATAACTCAACTAATGTGAACTAGAGGAGAATCCAATGAACAATAGTGGTCTAGAGTGATCTAGACACACACCAGTAGTTATGAGAGTAAACTTCCACCTAGGCTAGTCTCTCAGGCAGTTATGGGAGTGAACTGCCACCTAGTCTGAGTTAACTAGTCTCTCAGTCTTAAATTAACTTACTCAAACAGAGTGAAGTGAGGAGGAGATCAGGGAATCATGAGTAATGTGATATTCTGGTGATAATCCCAAGTAAAATGTGCATTATATGGTGACAATCCCAATGCTACATGGTGATGATCCCAATGTGGAATCTAGACTCCACTCAACTAATCAAACTGAAGTGTGAACTGAACAAAATATTCTCCTAGAGGAATATTCTCCCTAAACTATAGGATATTGAATAATGACTAATAAACATAGGGAAAACCTCAGGAAAAATAAATCCTAGGTGTGTGTGAAGTATCTCCAACAAATACATAGCCACATAGTACCATTTTTATTCTTTACAAATAGTGATTTTTCTCCCCATGGGGACACACTCGACCTAACAAACCCTTTATCCAACATCTCTTTTAATTTCACCTTCAATTCCACCAAATTTGGTGTGATCATTCTATAGGGTACTTTAGATTTTGGTACTTATCTTGGTACCAATTCTATGGAAACGAGAATGTCTCTCTTAGGAGGTAATCTAGGTACCTCCTCTGAAAACACATATGTGAATTCATACAACATTGGTTGATCCTCGATTCTCATCTTGTCACCTTCTGTTGAATTTAACACTTGTATTGCATACAAGGGAAACCCTTTTTGACTATACTTATTGAGTTGCAACATTGATATCCGCCTCACTGATACATGCTTCTAGATGCCCTGTAGCAC
>JASDQU010219424.1:3455-21423 GCA_032191745.1 Picea mariana
GTTAGTAGTTTATATTTAGATTAGTATAGTTAAGTTGAGTTTGTTTTTATTAGTTTCTAGTTTCCTCTAATTTAGTTTGATTTCTTTTATTTAGTTAGTTAGTTTATTGTAGTTTGTTTTATTAGTTTCTAGTTTCCTTAGTTTAGATTATTTAACTCAGATCACTTTCTCTTTGTTTTCCTTACGAGACCTTAGGGCGGCCAACGGAGCCGTTAAACTCGTCAGGGTGGTCCATACCAAACGACTTGGGTTATTTAGACAACCTTGGACCGGTTCCACTCTCCCAGTTGACGGACGGTCAGTTTCGCCCGTCAACAGGCTCCAACCCCCTAGATTCTCAGGCTACAACCTAAGGGAAGATCCAACTGCCCAATTCTCTGGCTCCAACCAGAAGGAGGCTACAACCCCCTATGTTCTTCGGTTACAACCGGAAGTTGGCTACAACCACCTATCCTTGCCCCATCCAACCACCCTGAAATATAAGTAGAATGATGGAACCACTGGCACACTGTCACTGTGAAATATACTATTGTAAACCTATACCAATCAACCTGTAATCAACCTGTACCACAAACAAGTGCATCAACCATGCACCAACCTATCCTCAACCTGTACCATCAACAAGTGCATCAACCATGCACCAAATATGTACCAATCATGCATCAAATACACATAAACTAAGACTCATCAAGATGTACCAACATCATCAACTATACATCGCATGTATGTGCCAACTCATCAACTACTTATCTCAACCATGTACCCAACATGTACCTCAACCAAAATCCCTCATAAATTTCATCATCCAAATCTGATTTCTAAATATGTAATAGACATGGTGTATATTATCACATACTTGCAAACCTTCCTTAACTTTAACAATAAGACACTAGCATTTTCATCAAACTTTAAATTAGTTTCACATGACTAATTTTGGAGTAGTCAATAACCTTAAATTGAAATAATCATAACTATGTATCTAACGTCCCCAACTGTCATCCCACTGGTCGGGCAAATGCTATTGTGTGGAACAACATCATTCTCATACTTAACTAATAACATGCATTTAAGTCATATTAAATACATTTAACTCAGAGTAAGTACAAGATTACTGCTAACATAATTAATCCTTGTCATTAATAATAATTCATATGCACAACAGAATACATGATACATATAAGCATCATAGACATGCAAAACATAATATTAAGCATAAGCTAATACTTATCTTTGAAACCATGGTAATTCCACCAACCATGTGTAGTTCTTCCACAAACCTCTTAGTCTTATACCACGTTACTCATCATGATCAGTAGTGGGTCACCCCCGAGTTGGGACTAAGCTCCACCCAAAACAAGGAATCCTAGTCTAGGCTGAGGTTACAGGGAAAACTGCACATAATAACCAGAAGGATTCTTCCCAGGATGCCTTCTTACACCCACTACTCATGGACTCTCATTCCCCACATGCCTGTTCTGCCCGGGAGTATACACATTCACAAGAACAGTCCATTAGTGCTTCACCTCCCTCTCTGGGTCTCAGCAACTGGCTAGATCAGGAAGTCTTAAAGCTCCATAGATGGTGCTGGACTCTCTCTGGAAGAATACCACTTCCCAGCAGACTCCTTCACCTGGAAATAGCTTCTCACAGGCGTGATAGACTCCCTCTTCAACTAAGGGACTTAAAAATAGGTTCTTCAGCCCCTTCCAACTCAATTCCCACACGGTGAGGATAACTACAACACAACCCCACTCAGGAAAACATAAAACAACAACTTACAGACAGATCGGGTACAGATTCAGCTCTGCAATGGTGGATAGACTGGGTTTTGGAACTCACAAGTCGACTTTCCCCTCCTGACCATTTCTCTCAATAGTGCATAGCTATGTCAAGGGTAGACGCAGACCAATAATAGAATCAGACGGATGATGTTTTGGTCTTTAGGAAGATGTCTTGGTTTTTTGGTTCTCAGAGCTGCATGAGGGTATCCAAAATTAGACGCCAAAGATGATGGAATGAGGAGTGACCCGCTCAACGACTAACTTCTGTATTTTTTTATATACATGTGCTTGGGTCGACACATGTCACCCATGAAGCTGCATGCACTCCATCAGCATAAGTTCCTCTCCAGAAACTTAGGACACACCATATATTTCACATGGATTTTGGAATAATATTAAAATATTATTCCCAAGGACGTAAACCCCTAGGCTCAAAACTTAGCCTCTCTTTCCAACCTTCCAGCCCCCAATCCCATACCCAATCTGTGGAATATTATTCCCCCATCACTCATTCATCGTGGTCAATCTACACGCAGCAGTGTTTGTATTTTTATTAAAGTTTTGCATGATTACATATACAAAAGCAGGCTCCCAGTCTTAACACTTAGGCTCTCCGGCCTAATAACACATAAGCCCACCAGCTTATATAAAATTGGCTCACCAGCCTATAAAACATAATTACAATTCATAATGCAAGCTCTATACTTCATAGACATGATTTACAATAAGGCTCGACCTTGGGTACATTACAATCCCCTCCCCTTATTTTGCACTATCCTCAATGCAATTTTACACTGCATCTGCAAGCTTTTCTAAATTTTCAAAAAGATGCGGGTACTCTACCCACATAAGATCTTCATGCTCCCATGTCACATCCTCAGGACCGTACCAGGTCCACTGGACCTTTACAAGCCCTATAGCTCAATTCGAGAGCTGTTTTTTTTTCCTGTCCAATATGCGCAAAGGATGCACTTGCAGGACACCTTCTTGTTCCACCTGAATCACATTCCAATCAATAACATGATTAGCATCTGGTATATATTTTTTAAGAAATGAAACATGAAACACATTATGTATAGTCATAGATGCAGGTAATGCAAGCATATATGCAACTAGCCCAATCCTTTCCAGGATTTCAAATGGCCCACAAAATCTGGCTGCCAACGTGGCACAACTTCCCAACTTCAAGAAACTCCTGTTAGCTTTCACTTTCAAGAAAACATGATCACCCACTTTGAACTCTCTATGGGTTCTATTCTTATCAACATAACTTTTCTGCCTATCCTGGGCAGCTTTCAAATTCTACTTAATTTTTATCATTTGGTCCTCCATCTCCTTGAGCAACTCTGGCCCAACTATTGCTCTATCAACTGGATTATCCCAACTCACTGGAGTATTGCACTTTCTTCCATAAAGTGCTTCAAATGGGCTCATCTTCAACGATGCATGGTACCCATTGTTGTAGGTGAATTCTACCAAGTGCAACTAGTCTTCCCATCTTGATGGTTTGTCCATCACATACATTCTCAATATGTCTTCTATTACTTTGTTCACCCTCTCTGTCTGTCCATTAGAATCAGGATGATAAGTTGTACTAAAGTTTAGACTCATTTTGAATCCTTTGAACAATCCTTTCCAGAAATTCGAGGTGAATTTCGGGTCTTTGTCAGACACAATCGTTTTAGCAATTCCATGCAATCGTGCCACTTCCTTTATGAAAATATCAGCAACATATGTTTCCTTGTGAGTAGTTTTGGAATAAAATGGGCATCTTTTGTAAGCTTGTCCACCACCACCATGATCGAATCATGCAACTTAGTTGTCAGGAGAAATCTCATAATAAAATCCATCGTTACTACTTGCCACTTCCACTCAATAATGGGTAAATGTTGCAACAACCCTGTTGGGTGCATATGCTCAGCTTTAACTTTCAGGCACTCCATACATCTGGCGATGTATTCAGCGATCTCTCTCTTCATACCTAGCCAAAAGTAATCGCTCTTGACAGCTGCTACTGTTTTCTAATATCCAGGGTGCCCTGCATAAGGCACATTATGCATCTCCTGCAAAATCATCAATTTCAAGCACTGGACATTGGGTACAAAAATTTTGTTCTTGTACAATAGTATTCCATTGGTTTCCAATTTAAAAATTTCCATCTTATGTGGCATCTTACCCTGCTGTAGCTTGGCTACCAATTCTCTATACTGCAGATCTACATTTGCAGCCTCCATAATTCTTCTTTTAATATCAGTTTGATACATGCTAATGGTTGTAGCATGTAATTCATGCACCCTCTTGTTGAGTGCATCAACCACTTTATTCTCCTTTCCTTTGATATGCTTGATCTCAAAGTCATACTCACACATAAATTCCAGCCACCTACTTTGTCTAGTGTTTAAGGTTGGTTGATCAAACAAATAGTTTAGACTGTTATGGTATGTTCTGAGTTCAAACCTCCTTCCCATGACGTAATGCCTCCATTTCCTCAGAGCGTGAACGATTGCTTCCAACTCCAAATCGTGAGTGTCATAATTCTTTTTGTGCTCTTTCATCTTTCTGGACTCATAATAGATTACAAATCCATTCTGACTAAGAACTTCTCCTAACCCTTCTTTACATGCATATGTGCACACCACGAAATCCACATTTGGATCTGCAATCCTGAAGATTGGAGCACTGGTTAACAGCGACTGCAATAGCTGGAAACTTTTCTCACACTCTTTAGTCCACTGAAACTTTTCCTCCTTCCTTTGTAAGGAAGTGATAGGGTGAGCTATATTTGAGAACCCTGTGATAAACCTTTTGTAATAGCTCGTTAGACCCATAAAAAATATAACTTTCACCACATTCCTTGGCGCTAACCATTCTCTTATGGCCTCAACCTTCTCAGTATCCATGATGATCCCTTGTTCTAAAATAATGTGCCTTAAGTAATGGATCTAGCTTTGATAAAATGAGCATTTGCTCAACTTGGCATACAGATGGTGTTTTCTCAACACTTGCAGCACCATCCTCAGGTGTTGTTCATGCTCTTCCTCTGACATGGAATACACCAAAATGTCATCCAGGAAGACTATGACAAACTTGTCTAGATAGTCCCTAAATACACCATTCATCAAGCACATAAAAACAACAGGTGTGTTCGACAGCCCAAACGGTACCACTGTGAACTCGTAATGACCATACCTTGTTCTAAAGGTGGTCTTGATGATGTCTTCATCCTTTATTCTTACCTGGTGATATCCCAATCTGAAATCTATCTTCAAAAATATTTTCCAACCTTTCAACTAATCGAAAATATCGTCGATCCTCAGCAGAGGATACTTGTTCTTGACAATTACTTTATTCAACTGTCTGAAATCAATGCACAGCCTCAACATCCCATCCTTCTTCTTCAAAAATAGGACCGGGGCACCCCAAGGTGACACGCTTGGGTGAATGTACCCCTTCTTTAGAAGCTCTTCAAGCTACAATTGCAACTCTTTCAACTTTGGCGTACTCATTCTATAAGGAGCTTTCGACATTGGAGCTACTCCAGGCATCAAATTTATAGAGAAATCGATATCTCTCTTCAGAGGTAGTCTGGGTACCTCCTGAAATACATCTTCAAACTCTATTAGTACTGCATGGTCTCCAATATTTGAGACTTCATCTATGGATGCTTCCTCCACATGGGCTGCAAACAATTGACATCCTTTCATGTAGCACTTTTTCAACTGCATTGCTGATATTTCTCTAACGACCATAGCTCTGGGAATTCCTTGGACTGTTTTCCGATTCCCCTCCTCATCCAGGCATGTAAATTCCTTGTTACAACAGTCCAAGAGGGCATGGTGTTGGTCCAAGTAGTCCATCCCAATTAAACAATCATAAGAGCCTAAAGGCAGAATATTCAATCCAGCCTTTGTGCTCAATCCCTTCATGTCGACCAGACAAGACTTAACCAACTCAGTGACTTTCCTCTCGGTTCCTATAGCCAACTTCACTAACCAAGACTTTTCATGTTTTCTTCTTGATAAATGAAAACTTTCCACTACCCTATGATCTACATAACTATGGCTAGCCCCTGAATCAATTAAAATAATAAATGGTTGGTTGTTAATCATACCTTCCACTTCAATCATGTGCGACTGAAATTCAACTTGCTTGTTTTCTAGGGCCACATAGATCCTTGGAATTCTACTGCTCATGTCCTCCACTGTTTCATCTTGTTGAACATTATAGACAGCTCTTGCTTTTCCATCTTTATGGGGACAATCTCTGTACTTGTGGTTCTCTTTACAACCCCAACGCTGAATGGGCATATGTCTCAGCCTTTCTTCCCCCACTTCAACTGTTCTCAGCTCTCTAAACGATGGATGTCCTTGAGGACTATTTATGAAAAAGGGAGGTTTGTTTCCCTTCTGCCTCTGTTCTTTCTTAAACTTCTTCTAGTCATCCCAAGCCTTCCGAAAGGTAGGCTTTTCACTTTGCTGCTCATATAAGCATTTCGCTCTTCTTATTGTTTCTTCCATAGTCTTAGGATCATCATACTAAATCTTGTCACCAATGGGAGGTGGAAGTCCACTCATATACCTATGAATCTTGGCAGCCTCATCTTTGATGAATGGAACATACTTCAGTAATTCAAAAAACCTTCATTTGTATTCATCAATGGTCATGTTGCCCAGCTTGAGTTTGAAAAACTCCTTCATCTTTATGTCATAGTATCTTTTAGTCAGGTATTTCCTCTCGAAATACCTCTTGAATTCCTTCCATGTGATATCTTTCTCTCTAACGTGTTGCACCTGCACAATATGATCCCACCACATGGATGCTTTTCCTTTTAGTTGATACATCGCAATTCTTCCTTATGCATGAGAGGAATAATTATGCAGTTGGAAATATTTCCTCATGCCAAGCAACCATGTTTCAGCATCTTCCTCCTTCTTATGTTTTCCATCAAACGTAGGAGGCTTAATCTTGTTTATCTCCCCTTTGAATTCATCCACTCCATATATTCGATGTTTTCTGGTAGGGGATGGGCTTGAACTACTATGTGCTTCCTTATCAGAATGCTTTGGCGAGCGACGACAATGTCTACTACCACTCCTCGATCTTCTTTTTCTCTCAGGGGTCTTGCGACTCCCTGTTTTTCTTGTGTCACTGTCCTTTTCCAATTTCCTTTCTATTCTTTCCAGGTTCTTCAACATCTTTAAGTTGAATTCACCCTATCGATCCTTGACCCTCATGAGCTTTCGGCTGTCGGCTCGGCAAGCCTGGGCATTTTTCTGCAATATTTCAATGATTTTCATCAAATGCCCTTCCTTATCCAATTCTCTTCTGTGCCCATAGGAGTTTCATCCTTCGACTCCCAAGTTGACATTCCATCCTTCTCTTTCATTCTCTAAATTGGAGGAAATCCGCACCTCTTCCATTTCTATACTCGACGTCGATTCATGGCTATCCTGACACTCGTTGAACTTTGCACACACAACATACAGTCAACTGAAGTTTTCCAGGCCTTAAACCCTTAATAAAACTACAACATTCATAAACCAACGCGAATATGAAAATGTTTCGATTCCATGAATTTTCTGAGCTCTATTTGGCTCTGTAATTTTTGGCAATAGCCCTCATTTTCTTAGTCCCCAACCCATGCATCCATGGGCCGTGATCAAATGCTAAACTGCTAGGTGCTACAAGGCTCTCCAAATGAAACTTTAGGTTTTGTGACTTCGGGGATTTGGATTTTTGGGTTTCGGGGTTTTGGTCTGGGAGGTTCTCGCACTCGCTTCCCTCTCCAACTCTTGACTTCTGAAATTTTGATTTCCTTACCCTCTGGGCCCACAGCACAGCTATCTCCCACCAAGGTAGTGACACATGGTGTTCTTAATAAGGTCCACCTCACTCCCAGCAATGTCAGGGGACCCCACTACTTTTACTTTTCATTTTCAGAGTTTCGGGCATCAAGAGTTCGTGCATCTACACATATCGAACTTTCATTTGCCAAAATTCTGAAATTACAGTCTATTCATATACTTGATCCAATGGTCAAGTTCCTCTCCTATGATCTACGGTGTAGATTGTTTCAGGATTTCAGGGTTTCTAGTTTTCGGCAGCCGGGAGTTCACGATGCAACAACTCCAAATCTCTTGTCACTTCAATCCCCGAATTCCGATACACGAGTTCTTGTACAAGATCCAATGATCCTCGATGATTTGGATATAATGGTCGAGATCTCTCCTATGCTTACACCTATCAAAGCTCTTCATCCCTAACTTCCTCGCTAGTTGGTTGGATCCAATGGCTCACAAGATTTCGACACTTCTTCCTAGAAGTGCTCCACTGTCCGATTCTACCCTTGTTAATCTCTTTCGTGATTCGGGACTTGGAGTGACCAAGAATTTGGCCTGCGCTCCAAGTTCATGATCCCTGAATTCACAAAATGATCCAACGGTTCAAACCAACCATGATCAATGACCCACATTTATTCTATATCCTAGGGTGGCGAGTTTCTCCATCCACTAACCACCTTGCAACTTCTGGCCATCTTACAGCCCTCGCGATTTCGCTAGTTCTCCATATAGAATTCTAACTGTCCAACTCTGCTTCTCAAGTAATTCTGGCCAATGACTTGGTACCCTCCTTCTGAACCTTCATCTACTTGATCCAACACTTCTGGTGTGGAGTTCTCTCTCTCCCTGTGGCCATATACCACACCGGTTGTAGTTTTATAATACCGCTACACCTCCTGAGCTTTGTAACATTGTCAAGTAGTCCATTGACACTTAGAAACATTCTGAGGTCTGAAATTAGTCCTCCAGACACAATTTCTTCTCACAACCTCAGTCCAAAGACCACTTATCTGGTCCATCCAGGCTCAACGTTGAAACTAGGCTCTGATACCATACTCTAACATCCCCTGTCATCATCCCACTAGCCGGGCAAACACTACTGTGAAGGACAAGATCATTCTCATACTTAATTAATAACATGCATTTAAGTGATATTAAATACATTTAACTCAGAGTAAGCACAAGATTACTCCTAACATAATTAATCCCTATCATTAACAATAATTCATATGCACAACAGAATACATGATACATATAAGCATCACAGACATGCAAAACATAATATTAAGCATAAGTTGATACTTATCTTTCAAATCGTGGTAATTCCACCAACCACGTGGAGGCCTTCCACGAACCTCCCAGCCTTACACCATGCTACTCATCATGCTCAGTGGTGAGTCACCCCTGAGCTGGGACTAAGCTCCACCCAAGGTAAGGAATCCCAGTCTAGGCTGAGGTTACAGCAAAAACTGCACAGAATAACCGGAAGGATTCTTCCCAGAATGCCTTCTTACGCCCACTACTCACGGACTCTCATTCCCCACATGCTTGTTTCGCCCAGGAGTATACACCTTCACAAGCACAGTCCATCAGTGCTTCGCCTCCCTCTTTGGGTCTCGGCAACAGGCCAGATCAAGAAGTCTTAGAGCTCCATAGCTGGTGATGGACTCTCTTTGGAAGCATACCACTTCCCAACAGACTCCTTCACCTGGAAATAGCTTCTCATAGGCCTGACAAACTGCCTCTTCAACTAAGGGCCTTAAAATTCAGCTCTTCGTCCCCTTCTGACTCAATTCCTGCATGGTGAGGATAACCACAACACAACCCTACTCAGGAAAATAGAAAACAACAACCTCCAGACAGATCGGGTATGGATTTAGCTCTGCAATGGCAGATAGACTGGGTTCTAGAACTCACAAGTCGACTTTCCCCTCCTGACCAGTTCTCTCAATGGTCCATAGGTATGTTAAGGGCAGACGCAGACCAATAATAGAATCAGACAGATGATGTTTTGGTCTTCAAGAAGACGTCTCGATTTTCTAGTTCTCAGAGTTGCGTGAGGGTATCCGAAATCAGACGCCAAGGATGATGGAATGAGGAGCGACCCCCTCCACGTCTGACTTCTGCAGTTTTTTAACTGCATGTGCCTGGGTCGACACATGTCACCCATGAAGCTGCATGCACTCCATTAGCATGTTTTCATCTCCAAGAACTTAGGACACAACATATATTTCACATGGCTTTTGGAATAATATTAAAATATTATTCCCAAGGACCTAAGCCCCTAGGATGAACACTTAGCCTCTCTTTCCAACCTTCCAGCCCCCAATCCCTTACCTAATCTATAGAAGCTTAGCCCCCAATCACTCATTCATCGTGGTCGGTCTGCACGTAGCGGTGTTTATATTTTTATTGATGTTCTGCATGATTACATATACAAAAGTAGGCTCCCGACCTAATAACACATAAGCTGACCAACTTATATAAACTTGGCTCACGAGCCTATAAAACATAATTACAATTCATAATGCAAGCTCTATACTTCATTGACATGCTTTACAACAGGGCTCGGCCTTGGGGACATTACAATGTACTTGTAATGAATAAAGATATAAAAATGGTACACAATGTTATTCAGTGTCTTCTATGCAATTCCTCCAAATTTCACTACTTGGAATCTCTCAAAAAAAGAGTTATAACAAAAATGACATACCTTGTTGAATTTTGTCTTATTCTAGAGAGTGAACTTGTAGAGCATGCCCCGCACAGAATATTTTTTATATGGATCTAAAAATGGCACAAATAATACTAAAGACTGTACTCTAACCAATACATTTGGTCTTACCCACTTCTAACAAGTTGTCCACTTAGTAATTTCTCCATTAACTCTATTATTTAAATAATTTATTTTTTATCCACTTTCGATTATAGTACACTCATCACTTCATTTTATTATTTTCCTTCTAAAATCTCTTAAGCCACTTTCCTTGTTTTAGGGCTAACCCACTTCTAACCACTTATCCACTTAGTAATTTCTCCATTAACTTTATTATTTAAATAATTTTCTCTTGGCAACCACTTTGACTACTTTGACCTTTTGGGACTTCTAGATGATTCATGAGGGTTCTCCAACTTCACATGGCCATAACTCTCTAATCGTGAGGAGTCAGGTGACGTTCCACATATCACCGGAAATGGAATGACATGTACTATCCATCCAGAATAGTCTTACCTTCAAATATACAAAAATGCATATCATTATATGTCAAACAAACTTGGGTCCATTACCCAAACCTTTGTGCTACCGGAATTCACTACTAGACTTTCTTCAAGGGTTGACATCATTGACAACCAACCCAAATAATCAACAAGATATAATAAATGTGAGAAGGCTCTTTAGAAGGTTCCTAGGAGATAGAGAGAGCTATACAAAGAAGAGTAAGTAATGAAATGAACTATAGTGAAGAATGTTGTCATTGTAACAAGAAAGTATTGTTTAAGGAGTGCATTCCTTCCATAAGCAATAATATATGGTGTTACCCTACCTCAAGGGTTTTCTCTATTTCTTGTGTTCAGTATTTTTTGAATGGTTTGGATTATTCTTGTTCAGATTCTTGGTTATTTTGAGATTTATCTTCATATCTATTCAGGTACTTAACACTGGAAGTGAAGTGGGGCAACCGAGGGACTATTGAGCAGAGAACAGGCACACTTTCTAGGGTGGGACAGGCATGTGGGGAATGAGAGACTGTAGGCTAGTTGCAACAGTTGGACACCTTGGACTAAGAAATTCTATTGATTATTGGAACTTATCTTGGCATTAGGAATCTGTTTACTCTAGTGGAGTTTAAGCCCCAGCTTGGGGGTGACCTGTTGCTAAAAGTTTATGAGCAACAGAGTCTATGGATGGGAGGAATTTATGAGCTCTGTCTATAGTTGGTAACTCTTTATAAAAGATAAGTGTCCTTTATGTGCTTGTCTAATTTAGTGTGTACTTTTTTACCTATGTCTGAAATGGGTTTATTTCTTATATGATGTTGCATATGATCAATTACCACTATTATGTATAATGTTGTTTGTGCATGTAAAATGTGATGTTTTTATTTAGTATTGGTTGTCCCACATCCAGAGTATTACAATTATTAAGTATTGATGTTAGTTAATTTTGTAATAATGGCCATGAATTTCCGAGGCGAGGCTAGAATTGTCATGCGTGCAAGAGGCTAGGTTTGTTGTGTGCAAGGGTAAGTAGTCCACGCACAAGGAGAATAGAATTTGCATGCAACACCAAAATGGTTGTGCAGGGAATAGTAATTATGTGTTCAGAGTGGTTACACGTGCAATAATACTTGTGTGCTACTAATTATTGTGCACGTAGTTGTATTATGTGTTAATTCCACTGTTATAACTAGTGTCTGAAGAGGAAGATCTGTGTGGTGTGATCCAGCTTTGGATCATGCGTGTTACCTCACATGTTTCTGCACAGATTAACGTTATAGTGTATAATCTACGCACTAGATTTTTCAAGTGGCATTGTTTAGCAGTAAGATGAGAACGTTACAGATTGATATCAGAACATTTTGTTAGTGTTGGTAACAGGGAATATTGTATATGCAGAGAATTAAATTACATGTCCAATGAGTACTCACTCTGCATACTTTTGATAGACCCACAATGAAATAAACTAAAAATACATTAAAAAAACATGTTTCTTTTCAAACTAAAAATACATGAAAAAACATGTTTCTTTTGAAGAAACTTATTTTTTTCATGTCTTTCCAGTTTATCTTGTTGTGGCAAGAAACATGGTCTTTTCATGTATTTCTAGTTTATCTTATTGTAGGTGTATCAAAAGTATGCAGAGTGGGTATTCATTGGATGCAGATTATATTTTATATCCAATGAGTTCCTACACTTGAAATTTGAGTAAATTGATACGACAATGAGTTGAAAATACGATTTAAAAAAATATTTTTCTTCCTTTTCCTCCAAAAACTTTTACCCTTATGGTAGACATCATCATTTTGAATCCTATTGGTTATTTTAATGTTTATTTTGATAGCATATTTTTTGTTTTGATACCCATTTTTACTTCAAAACTCCCCTATTGATTGAGTTGCACGAGAATTGGATTGAACCCGAGATAGTTGATCTTGAGGAGCACTATGCAATATGTAGGTTTAATGCTTTGTGGCCTTTACTAAATTAGTTACAAGCCTAGATCGTCATCATGGAGCGCTTCGTCCCATAACAATTATTTTTTTTCTTGAATTTGTTTCCATTGAGGATCCGTTGGAAGTTATGTTACATGATCTATGGTTAATGTAAAATGCTAGTCTTTTTATGCAGTCATTGCACCCTAACTTCAACCCTCATGCTAGTCTCTTTGGGTCCAATTGCCAAATCCACTGCTAGAGTTTTAGAGTCCCAAATCCCTTGAAGTTATTGGTAATGTCTTGGAAGAATTTGTTAGTATTTACAAGCTCCCTTAGTCAAAGTGGCCACTACCTTTACTCAATTGTGTATATAGGCTTGAGTAAAGGGCTATTAGAGCAAGTCATTATGTGCTATGGTGACTATGGTAGATTATCAACATATTGCATTCCATTACATGGTTTGTTCTCAGCATGGGCATTTAGCCACATGCCCAAAGGCAAAAAGGTGTAAGTGAGATAACCATTGTATCTCTTGCATCCTCAGATCCCCCTATTTTCGCTTTGTGGTTGGTGAATGTTGAAAGGTTTCGGCTGGTAAAATTCTCAACGCAGTAAAAATTAGACACGTATTTAAAGAAAACCCTAATGTGTGGCACGTAGTTAAAGAAAACCCTAATTGACACGAGGCCCATGAATTGAATTGGGAATGCATGCTATATTCATAAAAAGCAAATTGAAACTGCTACACATGGCACAACATTACCAAACCTGCCAATCTAGTCTTCTTGGTAGCTTTAGAATTACTCAGAGGGGTAAATTGGTAAATATTAAATGGTTGCATTCCACATTCACATCTCTCCACTCTATAACAAAACCTTAATCTTTTGGCAATAAGCTAGCCACCATAGTAAATTTCAATATGATAAGTAAAAGTTAAAAAAAAAACATGTAGAGAGATGTCTTTATAATAGTGAGGAAGTTAGTGGTTGAAATCACAACCACTGATTTATTTGAAATGATTAAAAATATTGGATCAATATTTAATTTTGTCTATACAAAATTGATTAAACACTAAAAATCTATTAAATATGCCCATAATCAATAGATTTACTCATTTGAACGTAAAAATGAATTTTTATTAATTAGTTATTTACCAAAATCATTTTAAACGTTGACTATATTGGAGAATAAATAATGACGCCGTGCTGGAAATGGCAGAAGGTGTACTGGTGAGTGAATTAAGTAAAATTAAGTCATACTGCCACCTTTTTCTTATGATCCGAAAATATACGGAAGTAACAAACATACAAAACAAAAAAGAGAATCCCATCAAAGAAACGTACCTGGCAGCTAAAATATTAGAATAGGAAAGTCGACAAAAAAATTTAGAATCTTAGACACACCAACCAATTTTAGAAAGAAGGATAATCAAGGCGTTGGATAAAGCATAAAGTGACAACCCCCGGTTGTGGCATTCTAAAGTAACAAAGCATCGGGTTGTCGATCATGGCGGAAACCCTTACATTTTCATGGCTAGTGGGCTTGGTCTGTTTCGTGCTGGGGTTGTTACTGCTTCAGCTTTACAAATTAGTGTGGAGGGTGGACAATCGAGGCTACAATTTGCCTCCGGGTTCTACCGGGTGGCCACTGATTGGAGAAACCATCAGCTTCTTTCGAGGTATTAATTCCACTGCTCAACCACGCCAGTTCATTCAAGACCGAGAGCGAAGGTAACGTTAATTTTTACAGTGACTCGAAGTTTACCCAGACTGAATTTGAGAAAATTTTGAAAGTTTTTCAAATGAGTAAAATTCGTCAAAATTGAAATTTTCTTACTATATTTTTGAATGTGAATTATACTGTTTGAGTTGGCTTAATGACATGTGTTTTTTCTTAAGATTAAAATGTTATAATTTCAAATCCAGAGAAGTAGGGTATGTATACTTTAGTAAACTTTACCAGTCAACATGTGTTTTTTCTTAAGATTAAAATGTTACAATTTCAAATCCAGAGGAGTAGGGTATGTATACTTTAGTAAACTTTATCAATCAAATGGTTGAGGAAGGATCTCATCTCATACACCAATTTGGTATCTAACACCTTAAAAATAAATTATTATATATAAACTTTTTTTCGTTCCCAACATCTTAGGGAATGATTAACTCCACTTATATGTGAAATGTGAATACAAATTAAGCAGGTATGGGGAGATATTCAGATCAAATTTGTTTGGAAGATCTCGAATTGTTGTGTCCGTGGATCCCGAATTCAACAAACATGTGCTGCAACACGAAGGCAGGCAATTTCAAGCCAACTATCCCAAACCTCTTCGAAATCTCATCGGCAAATTCGGTTTGCTTTCGGTGCACGGAGATCTCCAGAAGAAGCTCCACGGGACGGCTGTAAATTTGCTGAGGTTCGAGAGGCTGAGTGTGGATTTCATGGAGGACATACAGAACCTTCTGCACATCACCTTGGCCAAATGGCAAGCCAAGAGGGATGTACATCTTCAAGAAGAATGCCATCAGGTCAGCAACATCAAGCAACCAATCATTACTAATAAGCTTTGGGTAGTTTCTTAGAGTTATTTGTTTATAATATGTATAGTTTAAAATATGAATATAGATGTATTTTAGTTTTTAATATAAGAGTTAGTTTGGTAAGTTTTTTCGTAGTTACATTTCATATTAATACGCGAACCTATCTATTGATATTGATACTTTTATCATTATTATGATGACTAACTGTTTTCAGTTTAAATTGGATTTGTTTCTCATGTATATATGTTATAGCTTGTTCTGAATTTGATGGCAAAACAATTGCTGGACTTATCGCCATCCAAGGAGACGGAAGAGATTTGTGAGGCGTTTGGCCATTTCTCTGATGCTCTCCTCTCCGTTCCCATCAGAATCCCGGGCACCGCGTACGCTAGAGGATTTAAGGTGCACAAGAGCCTCATTAATTTTCCCTTTTTATTTTATTGATTATTCATTTGATTTGTTCTTATGGGAGGAGTAATGACTAGCGCTGCTGCAGGCCAGGGAGTTTCTGATAAAAAAGATTTATGAGGGTATAGAGGACAGAAGGAAGCATCCACAAGCTGTCCATAATGATTTATTGACAAAACTCTTGAAAGAAGACTCGCTTTCTGAAGAAGTTATAGCAGATTTTATACTATTCCTGCTCTTTGCTGGCCACGAGACCTCGTCCAGATCCATGTCATTCGCTATCAAATTTCTCACGGGCTGTCCCCGAGCACTTGAGGAACTGAAGGTGAGTGAATCTATAGCAGATGCAAATGTCTATACTCAATAAAAGCATTCCATTTATTATTGTTGTTACTAATACATTAATATTGGACCGGACTGATGGTGGAAAATGCATGGCACAGGCTGAGCACGATGCTCTCTTAAAGAGAAAAGGGAATCAAAAAAACCAAAAGCTCAATTGGGATGACTACCAGTCAATGAAATTCACCCAATGTGTATGTAATTAATTGCGGGGTTGATAACGGGTCAATTTGCGTTTTTTAAATGGAAAATTTTGTTCAAGTTTACCTGAAATTGCAAATTTTATAGATGGATTTAACATCATCTAAAAACTTTATTGCAATTCGATTATTTAAATGAGTTATAATTTCATCAAACAAAATCAATTTATATAAGGTTACTTATTTTCAAAGCAAATTTATATAAAAATACTTATTTTTAAAGCTGTAGGATAAAATTTAGGAAATGGATATGTTTTAGGGAATATTTGTTTCCAATCTGGTTAGAAATTGTTGGATTTTTAAATTTAAATGATTGTTTCTGTAAAATCCGAGTGTCTTGGGAGTTTTTCAGTATGCTGAATTTAAAAAATAAATTCTGAATAACAGAAAATAGTGATTCGTCTAAATTTATTTCCTACTAAAAAAACCATTTCCTAGAATAACTAGCCAAAGCCATTTTTAAATTGGAATTATACAACAAATTCAAGGTAAAACTGAAATTGTAAATTTTGATTAT
Organism: Picea mariana; assembly: GCA_032191745.1. Classification (NCBI taxonomy): domain Eukaryota; kingdom Viridiplantae; phylum Streptophyta; class Pinopsida; order Pinales; family Pinaceae; genus Picea; species Picea mariana. Next base: position 20,240 of record JASDQU010219424.1, read on the forward strand.
AGCGATAAATTTGATATCCTCTAAAACCTTATTGCATCTGGACTCAATCTCTTCTTCGTATTCAATTTCATGGAACAAAACCAAATTTTACAGGATTTAGTCACTTTTCTCAATTTGTAGTTATCCTAATCCTAAAGGAGTAAAATGTTGAGCAATTATCCTATTCCTAATTTATATATTCGTGAAACCTTACAAGCTGCCTTCCTTAATTTTTACAATATAAGCAATAGCAGAGTCCAGATGACTGATCATGTTTGTATTTGTTTAATTCCCAGGTCATAAATGAAACACTTCGTCTTGGCAACTTTGGCCCAGGAGTTTTCAGAGAAGCAAAAGAAGACATTAAAACCAAAGGTATCAAGCAATTTTTTTTTCTCTTTAATCGCTGGCTCATCTTTATAACCTAGTTATGATATTTACTTCAGCAACCTGATCATTATAAACGTGTGTTCAAAGGAGGCTTTATGATTCCAAGAGGATGGACAGTGTATGTGTTTCTGACTGGCACCCATCTGGACAACAAGTACCATTCTTCTGCTCTCACGTTTGACCCATGGCGTTGGCAACAGCATCTGCAAGATCAAGTAATTAGTTAGCACGAAATCCGTAGCTTCATGTTTCATGTTTTCAGGAACCCCAATTCTGTTAGTAATCTATCTGTGTCTAATTTAGTTCAAGATTTTTTCTTGCAGGAACTCTCAAAGAACCCGTCGTTTATGCCTTTTGGAGGAGGTGCCAGGCTCTGTCCAGGCATGCATCTGGCAAAACTTGAGTTGGCCCTCTTTCTTCATAACTTCGTCACCAAATTCAGGTCCTTGTTCTCCTTCCTTACACTTGATTCAGAGCATGAGGGATAAGACAGATTTTTCTCGCAACCTAGCTCCTAATTATTGTGGACCAAAATAGTGTAGCAGCAACTAGCAAGGAGAGTTTCTGAGTGTATGAATTTTTTGTGCTTTATCACAGTCGAATCAAATGAGTAGAATCTACTAAAATTGTGTCTTATATGTACAGATGGGAGGCACTGCAGCATGATAAGATCTCCTACTTTCCTTTTCCTCGCTTGATCAAAGGCCTTCCAATCCGTCTACATCTTCGAGAACGACTGGACGATTAATCTCATTAAATTAGGATTTAATTCATGCAGGATGGAGTATTAAAAATATTAAATAGGATAAAATAAT
>JASDQU010219427.1:2528-13056 GCA_032191745.1 Picea mariana
CATCTTTTCCATAGACTTAGCCAGGTCGGTTGTCTTCTCCAGGGATGTCAATGGAGTTACTGATGGGACCTCTGTCACTGGTGGTGTGGTCACTCCTGAAATTGGAATAGCACTCAATGGAATGACCTCCATTGGTTTCAGTTGCTCTTTCTCTTTTACTAGTTTTTCCATCTCAGCCTCCATCTCCTTTAGCTGTGCATTCTGCTCCATGAGTAGCTTGAGCATTTCATCTTTCACTTCTATCTCTTTCGCCTGTGAATCCTTTGTGGGTGGGAGCTTCAACTGTTTCCTCAAGGAGGCTATGTCAGCATTCTTCTTCTTAATCATCTCCTCAGTTGATTTCACGTTCACAGGATCGTAACCGATCTTGAGGACCAGCTCCTCCAAAGTCTTGATCCTATTGTCCTTGGCAAATGACGATATCTTCTGCAACTTGAGTTGTGTTTGAACATTGTTCATGGACACTTACAATTTTGACGCAGTAGTGGAAGCATGCGCCAGTGTGTAAAAAACCATTTCTCCTGTCTGCTTATGCAGATCCATCTGATCGGTCGGATGCACGTCCTTCATCTAGAATTTGAAGGTGGCTCACTTGTAGTCAGTGATCACCTTTGGATCTGGTACCTGTTCCTGGAGGAATGCCATATGCATTCTGCCCTTCTCGATGTCAAATGATAATAGCATCCTATGTTTCATAGTCAACGTTTGCTTCCAGAACTGGGCGCAAGTACTACTGGTCAAGGTCTGGTTCCTTTTCCTGATCAGCTCATACTTTTCAAAGATACTCAACTTTGGTCCTACCTTTCCCGGCTGGGTGGTCAATGGAGAGTCTGTGGATTTTTCCGGCAATACTAAAGTTATGACCTTATGGAGGCTCGAGCCAAAGGGTGGCCTATCAACCTTGGTCACTGTTGTAGACGGGGCTTATTTTTCTCCGATCGGGCCAGGGACTGAAATAGTCTTAGGCCTCTTGGTATGTAGCTGGAATTCTTCTGACGACACCTTCGTGATAGGTGGAGATAACTCTTGCCTAGGCCTTTTCTCTTTTGGGACCTGTGGCGTGGTTGTTTGTGACACAGTGGCTGGGGGATCCTACTATTCTACTTCGACCAAGGTGTTAGGCTCCTAGGCTGTCTGATTTGTGAACTTCTCAACTTCATGCCTGGACTCATGAACATATGGGATGTTTTTGTTCTTCACCCTCATCTCTGAGATGATCCCACATTGATCGTAATGCCATGGGAAGATCATGGAGAACTTCATTTGCCTCAACATCCTGTCTGCTTCTTCCCCAACGCCACAATTGTTGCAGATGAAGGAGCCAATCTGCCCCTTGATTATAAGCTGATTCTTTTTCTTCAGTGACACAAAATGGATATCATCGAAATTTATTATCTACCTTATATATTCCAAAGAAAAAATTCTGACAGGTAGATACTTGGGTAGCTTATACAGTGCCAAATCGCACCCGTATACTCTGATCTTAGTGTAATCTTGATACAAATACCAGTCCCCTGTCTTTGTGTTATCCGAGAGATGCAGGATCCTTTGAACTTCATCATTTATCCGAGGCTTGGGCCTGCCGCCTAGCATACTTACCAGAGGGTGGTAGAACTGATCAATTAACTCCTTGAAACTGAACTCTGTGGAGTTGTGCTTGAGCAAGGAGGTCCATGCTGTCACTGCCTGGGGTCTGCTATCTCCATCCATCTTCTGCATCGAAAAAATGAATTTGTCCGCTTGGAAGAAGATGAACAAGTATGCTAATATGGACGAGTATCGGAACATTCTTTCCGTGGAAAAATTCAAGAACTGTTTGTGAATATTGTCTGCCAAAAAAGTGCTGAAATCAAACTAGGTGGTGGGCTTTTCATCGGTAGAGAAGATGGATAGAAAACCCATAATGGGTTCATCTACCCACTGATCAGAATAGTATCCTAAAAAAGCACAAAGGGATGAGATGATCTTGTTTCCTTTAGTCGCGAACATGGAGGAAGGGTAAGGAGCATTTGTGGAGGGGAATTGAGCGGATGGGGGAAGGAAAAGATTGAATATTTGAGCTCTTTGGGGGAAGGTCATTTTCTGGTATAATTCTGTAAGAATTTCTAGGTTGAAGGGTGATGCAAAGTCCACTCAGGGGACTTGTATCATTTGGTCAATAGATTTAGACATGATGGGGAAAATAATCTCTCCGGACGAGGAGACGACGACTCTTTGCTCGGGAATATAGTGGGCTTGGCACTTGAGAGCAAACTCTGGGAAAGGGTGGATCCAAGGGAAGAGGTAAAGGGGTAAGATGGACTCCCAGAGTCTAATTTCATCACTCTAGTCTAGGAAGACTTCCTTGAGCCATGAATGAAGGTCTAGGAAATCAAAATTACACTTTGTATCTGTGACTAATTGGTCTTTGTCGACCAGAGGGATCCTGTCAAGGTCGACAGTAGGTGGGAGGAACAGATTCTCCTCTCCTTCTTCTTGTTTGGACTTTCTCGCCATTACTGCAACAGTACCTACAGGAAAAACAACATTAGCGGGGTGGCTGTTGATGGGGGAAACTGATTGCAACGGAGGAGAAAACGGGGTAAATCTCTCTGGTGCAATGAGTGAGTAAATGGTGAAAATAGGAAGAAAAGGGTATTTTTGAGTAAATGGGTGTCTGTTGGGCGCGGGAGACGGGTCATTTGGTTAACGGATAGGTCATCCAGTAATAAATGGCCAACGGATCACTTAGAGTGTGATATGGCAGGTGACAGTGACTGAGGGATACGGATGAGTGACGTGGAAGCTACCGATTGGGGTAAAGATCATAGTGAGGGGGCTTGCCACGAGTGAATGGAGGGGAGGAACTAACAACAGCTATGGGATGTGACTATTTCGGGCAAGGTGGATGGTGAAATCCAGAAGTGACGATGGTATGTCAGACGGTAGGAGATGATGGGACTCGGGGCCAATAGATCAATGCCACGTATAGACAGGGGCTCGCCAGAGAAAATATCCCATTCTGGACCCCCACCCTCAGTTAAAAGAATATCAATTGGGGGGGTCTGAAAAACACTTAGAACCGTTGATCTGCACGCCTGCTTCTGAGCCATAGATCTATGCACTCTGTTTATGATACATTCCAGACCCCCCCCCCTTCCATTAAAGGCAAAATGGATGGGGGGGTTAAGAATCCAAATTGATTGTAGATCTGAGCGCTTGATCTTGAGCCGTCCAGATGTGCACGGGTCTTATYAGCGATTCCAGAGCCCCCCCCTTCTGTTAAAGATAGAATGGTCGGGGGGGTCCAGAAGGACCTATCCACCGTAGATCTAAGCATGATCATCTGGACCATTGATACATGGTCGGAGCATAATTAAGGGTGCGGAAACATACATGTGCCGAGGAAACTTAGGATAAGTGCTTTTTCATGGGTTTCCTCCAAGGATTTTCATGTCAACACCACCAAGGGTTAGTCAAACAACATTTTAGGTATCCAAATCATTGTGCAACATTGATCATCAAACTGTTTCTTATTGAAATGAAGCAACAAAGAAACTAGCCTATATTCTAACCTAGCGTCCTATGACAATAAACCCAGATTAGACTGTTGGGTTAAGAAATTACTCTACCCTGGGGCTATTTGACCAAGATTAGACAGTCTGGCCAGATTTATTCACTAATCTAACTTAGACACTTTGGCTAAGATTAAACTATTTAGCCAAACTCATTCACTAATCCTATCAACATCAATTTAAAAATAACTTGGCCATGCTTGAAAGGTATGGACCAAGTTACTATTATTGCATGGGGCTTTTACTGCAATTCTTTTATGCCCTCTTTTCTTTTCTTTTTCTTTTTTCTTTTCTTTTCTTTTCTTTTTCTTTTTCTTTTTCTTTTTCTTTTTCTTTTTCTTTTTCTTTTTCTTTTCTTTTCTTTTTCAAATTATTTGCAGAATGAAAAATCATTTGTCAACAAAAACACTAGAGACATATAATATCCCAGTCACCAGTTGATCCTATAAGTTATAGGCTGATAACAACGGCTCCACCTGGGGATGGTACTTTCCCTGTGAAGTGCCAAGAATCATGGTTTTTGTCATTCTGAAAATTTCTTCCTAGTAGCCTTCGTTGGTTTTATTCTCAAAAATTGGAAAAATAGTGGTCAGCAGCTTAGGGCCTTCTCTTCGGGCTTCAACCAACTGACTTATGTTATTCACTCAGAAAATGCAGGAGAAAATAAAAATGGTATGTACAATGGTGAGTGAAACTCGAGTCTCTACTGAGGTGGCACATAATGCTTCAACATTCCGCCATTTACAGGTCCTCCTAGCAGATCTGTCCCATCAGCGTTGTTTAGCAAGAAAGTGTTGTTTCCCCTAAATGCTTGAATCATGTATGGTCCTCTCCACAGAATGTCAAATTTTCCATGCTTTCCCTTGTCTTCATTTCTGGTGTCCCATCTCAGCACCAAATCTCCTAGCTCAAAATCATCTTCCTTGGTTCTTTTGTCAAAGATCTTCTTGATGCTTTCTTGGATTAACTGAGTCTTGTTGAAAACTTCTTCCCTAGATTGCTGCAAATGGATCATCTGGTTGATCCTTATTTGTGATTCATTTGACTCGGCTTGTACATATTGAAGCAATTTCATGACCAGGACCCCTAAGGAAGTGGGGAAAACTGCTTCTATGCCATAGTCCAACTGGCATGGTGACATACCAATTGACCTTTTGGTGGTCAGTCTGTCAGCCCATAATGCGAACACCAACTTGTTATGCCATGATTTCTTGTTTTCTTGCAACGTTTTCTTGATGATGTTCACCAAGGTTTTGTTTGAAGATTCCATTAGCCCATTCCCCTGAGGGTAGTAAGCTGTGGAATGTCCCAAACCAATGTGATATTGGTTGCAGAAATCTATGAGTTTCTTCGACTGAAAAGAAGTTGCATTATCAGTTATAATCTTTCTAGGACATCCAAAGCGAGACAAGATATTATTTTCAAGGAATTTGATAATAACAGAGTCAATGGCTTTCCTGCTTGGTACTGCTTCAATCCATTTGTTAAAATAATCGGTGGCAGTGAGAATCCACCTGTGCTGGCCTGAAGAAGGGGGGTGTATTTCTCCAATGAAGTCCAATCCCCATTGATGGAAAGGGGCTTCAACTGAGATCAGTTTCAGAGGTAAAGGGAGGAGTTTCCTTTTGACTTCAAACAAATGACATTGATGACATGCAGTCACTTTATGATGTACATCAGCGAGCAGGGTGGGCCAATAGAAACCAGCCGTGAGGATTTTGCTGGCTGTGACCTTCCAGTTCAGATGGCCACCACATTCTCCTTAATGAAATTCTTGTAACACTTTGTCAGCTTCATCTTTCAATAAAAAATTTAACAGAATACCTCCAGGATCTTTCCAATACAGATTGCCTTCTAGAATACAGAATTTTAAGGCTATCAACTTCAAAAATCTAGCTTTAGTCTTAGTCAAACCAGGGGGAGCTTGTAAATTTTGCAAAATGAATATAAGGTCTGCGTACCATGGAGAGTTGAGAAATACCTCTCTCATGCTTGGAGTCACCATCTCACCCTGTTCATCTGCTGCAGCTAAAAAATTAATGTCAAGAGCATGGAAATTAGATTCAACCATTAATTTAGCAAGGCCTTGACCTTTAATTAGTTTCATAGGCTTAATCTCTATGTCGTATTCTAAAATGAAAGCAATCCATTTTCCTCTTCTTCCATCCGGATTGTCCTGGGTCAAAATGTCTTTTACTACCACATTCGGAACATATGCAATGGTATGGGAATGGAGACTGTAGACCCTAAAATCTTTTATAGCTTTTACCAAGGCAAAAGCTTGTTTCTCCATTATCTTGTAATTCAGAGCAGTGTCTCTTAACGCTTTACTAAAGAAAGATATGGGTTGTTCATATCCTTCGCTGTTCTTTTGTAGTAATACCGCTGCTATAGTATGCTCGGAAGTGAAAGAAAAAAGATAGAAATCCTTAGTAAAATCGGGACTAATCAAGACAGGGGCCTCTGTGAGTGCTCGTTTGACTTGTTCGAAAGACTGTCTGGACTCAGAGTCCCATTTTATTTTCACATCCTTTTTTAGCATATTTGTAATGTTTCTGAGGAGCTCTGCCAGATTGGGAATGAATCTTCATAGAAAGTTTATTCTCCCGATAAAAGACTGTAATTCTTTGATGTTTCTTGGGTGTTCTAATTTTTGTATGGCCTCGATTCTGCTAGGGTCTATTTTGATTTCATCCTTGGAGATGATGTGTCCTAGCAGTTTGCCTTCCTCTAGTCCAAAAAGGATTTTCTTAGGATTTAAATAAATCCCAAACCTTTTACATTTCTCGAAGACTCGTCTGAGGTGTCACAGGTGTTCTTCATTAGATCGGGAAAACACAGTTACATCATCCAAATACACGACAATAAACTTACCTGATTCTTCCGCAAAGGCGATATCCATCTCTCTCTGGAAAGTGGCTCTAGTGTTCATCAAACCAAAAGGCATTTTCACATACATGAAAGTGCCCCATGGTGTGGTGAAAGTGGTTTTGTCTTGGTCATTCGGGTGAACTAGGACCTGATTATAACCCCAGAACCCATCCAGTAAAGAGATTCAACTGGATCTGACCACCCTTTGTAGGATATGGTCCATTTTGGGCAAGGAGTAATTCTCCTTCAGGGAGACCTTATTCAGATTTTAGAAATCTATGCAAAGCCTGATCTCCCCAGATTTCTTACGTGTAGAGACCAAATTAGAGACCCACTTGGAAAAATGCAACAGGACTATGATTTTGGCATCGTACATTTTTTTGATTTCCTTTTCTATCAGAGGGAGTAACTTGGGATTTATCCTCCTAAGTTTCTGTCTGAACAGTTTTTGGTCTTCTTTCATTGGAATCCTGTGTTGTATGATGTTGGTATCATAAGATTTCAAATCCTCATAACCCTAGGAAAAGACATCTGAATATTCTTTGAACAACTCAATGTATTTGACTTTTTTCTCAGGGGGTAATGATTTAGACAATTTGACTATCCTGGATTTCTCTTCGGTCCCTATATTACAGTCTTCTACCTCTTGTCCATTGGCTTCAATTTTCGGTTTTTTGGCTACGTCGTTAAAATCAAACAAGTCCTCTAAAGGAACTAGGCCCCTAGGTAAAATGTTACTTTTCAAATGCAGAATATTAGTCTCCATCTCATCATCACTTAATTCTCTTGAATCTATGCTATTTACACTATCAATTTCAAAATTAGATCTATTTACATTTTCATCCTCGTTCTCTAAATCTATATTTGTACATTCAAAATCATTTTTACACTGAAAAAAGTCTTCGATTTGATCATCATTACCAAACACTTTCCAGTACCTGATATTGTCGGGAACGGTTGGTCTACATTTCACCTCTACCGTGTATGGGTGAGTCGAGTGGAAAGGAATATTACATGTGGCTGCTGATGTAGCCAATCCATCCACCAAAATGTTTTGTCCCCTCGACATTACCTGCAAGTCAACTTCAGTGAAACATCTAAGGACATCAGAAACAACATTCCTATAAGCTCTAAGACGTGGGTGTTCTGCAACATACTCACCTTTGATTTTCTTGATTATCAACTCAGAATCACCTCTTACCATAATCTGTTTAGCACCAACTCTTTTCAAAAGCTTCAAACCGAGCATCAAGGCTTCATACTCAACAATATTGTTAGTGCATTGGAAATTTAATTTGTAAGAATGGTTTTCTAAATACTTGTTTTTGTGATTATGCAGCCAAACTCCTGCCCTGGATCCTTCTTTTCTTACTGCTCCATCAAAATCCATTCTCCAAAAATCTGCCGATAATTCTTCAGTTATCACATTTTTCATCCTTGCTACCTCAACGATTTCTTGGCCTTCATCCGGATCAGATGTATCTTCTGCCAGGTGAGGGTTTTGCTCTTCCGTGTCACCATCATTATACAGGATAAAAGAATCCAAGTCAGAATGCACGGAGTAAAGAGGATAGTTGTGCAATTTTTCTTGGCTACTGACCATGTATTTCATCAATGTTTCTCTGTATAGCCTTCTTTGTTGCCCGAAAACTGGGATAGTGGCATAAGACATATCTAGCTGCAGGATCCCTCTCAACTTATCCCTCCAAGACTAGGATAGAAACATTCCATACTTCGAAGGGATGTCTGCAACTACCACATCCATTACCATGCTCTTCGCAGGAATCTGAACCAAGGTGATGCATAGGTCCTTGATCAAACCAATACATCTAACTTTACTGGAGTCAAATGAGTGTAAATCCTTGTAAGGTCTGGTGACCTCCAGTCCCAGTTTCTCCATCACTGCTTTAGGCATCAGATTATGGGAAGCACCCAAATCCAGCATAGCGTTATGCAAGATCAGGTCATGTATGTTTAAACTGATGTAAAAAGGAGCGACATCAGCATTATCGTCTCGGCCATCTACTTCAGGTCTGAACAAAAGTTCAGGTTGATCATCTGTAAGGTTCACAGTATCAGAATGGTTTGCTAATCTAATAGTTAAGGGCTTTGTGCCTATGTTAGGTTCAATGGTTAGTTCTTTAATCACCTTTGAATGATAAATGTCTTTGTTCATCAACTCAGAAAGTGGAATGGGAATCTTTACTTTTGATAATTCCCCTTCGAGGTTGAAAGGTGTAAGAGCTCTGCCTTGGCTCATCAATTCTGGTTTGTCGACCACACTCTTCTGGCCAGAAGTACTTGGTGGATTAATAGGTGAAACCTTGGGCTATGACGATCTTTTCAAAATAGTAAGGTTTTTCTTCGTGGGAACTTCGACAGTGCTCTTTTTAGGAATATTCTTGGCAGATGGCTCAGAGGCCTTCTTGGTTTCAGTCACCTTCTTCGTTTCAATCATATTTTTGGGGGAACTCCCTTCCATCTTTTTACTCCGCAGATTATACTGCCGATGTACCTCCAAAATGGCATTTTTGAATGCCTGTTGTTCTCCATCTTTAGCTTCTTCACTTACTTTTGTTTGATTGAGAATAAAAAGTTCTTGCTCTTCTTGGGTAAGGAAAATAGCTTCATTATCGTGAATGCCCATGAAATTTATGTGAGTATCCTCTAGTTCCTCAATCACTTCCTCCCCTTCATCAACATAATTTTCTTATAGGGGAGGTCTGATCTGCTGATCCAGATCTTTCTGCTCTCTTTGATCCCTAAGATCTCTCTGTCTGATTTGAGGAGGGTTTCTCCTGAAGTTAGGATTCCGAACCTGAGGAGTAGGTGGGTTGTCTCTTGGAGGATTTCTTTCTGGCACAGTAAGTCTTTCCATCATTCTTTCCATTGCTCTGGCCAAAGAATCAAATTTGGAATCTGAGGTTGATGTGGAAGGTTCCTCTTTCATTGTGACTCTCCTCTCTGACCTCTGACGTGCCCTTTTTTCCAACAAATTGGCTTCGACACTTATTGCACTTTTATGCATATCTTCCAGGGTGGTAGAATTTATTTCCCTTAGTTGGTATGACATGTTAGCATCAAAACCATCAGGGAATTTTATCAATGCCAAACCCTGTGGAGGTTTGATTTCAGCTGGGATTGCGTTGTACAGGTTATTGAAATGAGTGCAATAATCTTGTATTGTCTCACCTTGATTTCTTCTAATGTTTTCATATTCTGACAATATTTGGAGAGGGTTTTTCTTTACCTCCCATCTGTCTAGAAAACTCCTTTGGAATGAGGTAAGGTCACTGATGGAGGCAACACGTAAACCTTTGTACCATTTTTTAACGTCACTTGTCAAACTTTTGGTAAACAATTTCATTTGAACATCAGCCTCATCTACTTCATATAGATGAAAATAATCATTCATTTTATCAACATGTTGTTGTGCACTCAACGGTCCTGTTGCATCGAAATGTGGAAGTCTATTTTGATAGTCTTAGGGCATGGCATGAAGAGGCACGACCAACACCAAGGGAGCATATCGAGCTGCCATGATGTGTGGAGGAGTTGGGATAACAAACTGGATGATTGGCAAAGTTGTGGCTAGAGACGAGGACGAGGAGGGACTGGATAGCACCGAGGGAGTGGTTTGTGGTTTAGTAGTGGGAGACAAAACTTCAGGTGTTTGGGGTTGCAAAACAGTTGGGTTGAAAATGATTCCAGTCACAAAACTATCGGACCGTGTTCTAACCAGGCTTTGTTGGGAAAAGGTGTCAAAGTCAGGGTTTTGAAAGGTAACGGGTTCCCCTGAAAAGGAAAGGGACTTATGCAAGGGAGTATAAACTTTCAAGGGAGTATGACTCACTAAGCCTTCAACTACGGTCTTTTTCCTAAGCAACTGTTCCAGGTTATTTGTCACTGTCGCAAGTTCTGGGTCTGGATGAGATCGAGTATAAACTTTCTTGGGAGCCAGATTTCTTTTTGATTTATATATATATATATATATATATATTTTAGTTTTATGAGTGCGAAAATAATATGTTCAAATTTAATCAACCTCTAAACATTACTTTCTTCTTAAATTTGCAATCTTTCAAGAACAGACTTTCTTTTAG
>JASDQU010219433.1:0-10224 GCA_032191745.1 Picea mariana
CAATCCAAGTAAAGAACATTGGGAGGCAGTAAAGTGGATTCTCAGGTAATTGAGAGGTACTACTACACATGCATTATGTTTTGGAGGTTCAGACACTTTTCTATAGGGATATGTTGATTCAGATATGGCAGGTGATAAAGACAACAGGAGGAGCACCAGAGGGTATGTTTTCACTATAGGTGGAACAACAATAAGTTGGATTTTGAAACTGCAAAAGGTTGTTGCACTTTCAACAATAGAGACATAGTATGTTTTTGCTAAAGAGTCTAGTAAAGAGATGATTTGGTTACAAAGGTTTATGGAGGAATTGGGAAAGAAATAGAAGAACAACAGGTTGTACTGTGACAGTCAGAGTGCCATTCACCTTGCAAAGAACTCAACGTTCCATTCGAAGACTAAGAATATACATTTGAGGTACCACTTGATACGATCCACCTTGGAGGATGGACAATTGAAGATGGAAAAGATACACACTAGACAGAATCCTGTAGACATGTTAACAAAGGGAGTAACCAGGGAGAAACTGAGTTCCAGCTCAGTTTCAGTTGGTCTTCAAGAATGAAGATGAAGATGAGAAATTTGCCAGGTCCAAGAAGGTTCAGAGTCCAGCATATACAGCAGCGGTGGAGTTGTTGAGATCAGTCTCTAAGTGGGAGATTGTTGGTTGTGGAGCCTGATTATCTTCCTGATTTAGAGGTATTTTACTTTCAGCCGTGTTTATACCCCATGAAGTATTTACACCCCAGAAGTATGTACAGTCTTCCACGCGGAGGAGTGCAAGGGGAGGGTACCCCCTCTGCGGGGTCCAGGGGGGCTATCCCCCCAGCTGGGGGGTCTGGGGGCAAGCGGGAGAAGCCCCCGAAGGAAAAACTGCCTTGTAAAAGGATATTGTAATTTCATTGTAAATATGGAATGTTTGTTATAAGGTCGCAGATCTGACGATAGAGATTATGTTAGGGTTTTTTTCCCTAGAAAGCAACCCTCTTTTATGAGGGAAACGTATTACGGCTATGTATGTTGGTGAGTATTGTATTCTGAGAGAGGAGACTGTGAGAGAAATAAGAGGAAGTTACAACAGGTTTTTTTGTAGGTGGTATCCCTTCATTTTGCTGGATAATAATAAAGAAAGGACCTGGAAATTTCTTTGGTGGACGTAGCCCACACTGGGTGAACCACGTAAATCTGTGTCTCTCTTGTATTGTGTATCTTCTGTGTTTTTGTTTCTGCATTTGTTTTATTGTATTGCTCTGTGGTCCTGTTTTTCTAACAGAGGAGAGTGGCACCCTTGGAGCACGTACTGCATCCTGAAGGGCACGTCACACAAGGAAAACAAAAAAAGGAGAGTGGCACCCTTGGATCACCTAGTGCATCCTGAAGGGCACGTCATGATTTCACTGGGTAAGTGAATAAACCTGGATGACCTTATAATGAATGATGTGACAAGTAAGTTTTAAAAACATTTTTTTCCTAATAAAAATGTCGCCCACCCTAGGAAATTAAAATCTAGCTCTAAGTGATACTTGTGGTAAAAAAGTAATAATAATCAAAATTAAACATGTGATGAGAAGGGGGTAAGAAATTGAATTAATTTATTAAAATCAAATTACTTTGGGGGATTAATTTTTTTCTAAAAATAAAGGATTGTTTTTCTACATATGGTAATTAATTTTTATTAATTAAAAAGAGAAACAGGTGGTTTTTCTACACTTGCTAATTTGAGTTTTAGATAAACAGGGAAAAGAGGGAAACTTAAAAGAAATAGGAAACTAAGGGAAAAAGGGGAAACATCAAGAAAAAGGGAAACATAAGGAAAAAGATGAATGAGCAACTTAGTAAGGAATCTTGCCTTTACGAACTTTCTAATTATGAACTCAACTAGGAATTTAGTAAAAGCGTAAGTCATTTAAAATGTGTGAAGGAATATGGGGACACCAAGGAGCGATTTTAGTAATGTTTTTAGGTGTTTGAGGGAAATAGGAGTAATTAAATAATTAATGAAATTAATTTCTAGTGCAACTAGGGGGATGGGTAACATGTGTACAGGGGAGATTTTTCTGAATTAAATTAGTGAAAAATAAATTAAATGGAAATTTGGGAAAGAAATCACTAAGAAAATCTATAAAAATGATGGAGGAGGACCAGGTATCTGATATTTTAGGCATAATGTTACGTTGGGGAATTTTTGTGTTGATTGACTTATCTTTTGGGAGTTGGGATACCCAGATCGGGTAATGAGTGGTAGCCTGACCTTGCAAGGCGATTTGGGTGCTAGTTGTTCTTGGTTTAGTGTGTGTGAAGTCACATCGGTCAACAAGTGGTAGCTAGATCGAGCGTGTGTGGGACAATGACTCGAAGCTATCACCTTGGGCTACGATACACATGATTTTATTTTTAATGGTAGATTAATATGGTTCTTGCGCTTTCATTATTGTACTTCTATTGTGTAAAGAAATGTGTTTTACTCAGTGTTTTTAATCGAGAACTTAAAATCATAATAGCTTTACACTCACTGCATTGAATTGATTTCTTTGGCAACCCAATCCCCGATTGCTATGACTGTTCTGTTTTGTTTTATTGATTATTATGAAGAGATTATGCTTCATATTCCATCCTTATCCCTAGATCATCATTCCATGCCTGAGAAGTCGGCTAGGAGAAGAATTGACGGTCGCCACTTCAGCATTTATAGACCTATAGATTCTAATGCCTTGATTTTCTATGCATGGATGATGAGTGAAGGATAGCTTTGCCCAGCTCTCTACCCCAGTTCATTGTACCTGGTTGAATGATTGTCTTGCACCTTCTTGTGATTGATTACTTTTTCATATTCTTTATCTTTTCTCATTGCGATCATCTCAATACATTATGGGTTTTTATATCACCTCTGCGCTTTCAAAGGGTATTTTATTCTCTTCGATTTTGTTATCAGTTCCTAGCTCTTGAATGGAAGAATCTTAGTGTTTTCCACTTGAATGATAGTGTTTCTTTTTAAACTATTGTGAATGTGATTAAATTGTTTTACTTGACAGATACCCATTGTAAGACAACGTTGTTTTTAGCTATTAGTGACTATAATTGAATTTATTTATTGACAGTAATATTATGACAACGATTCTCTAGATATTGTACAATAGAGATTTTCTATTTCATTATATAACAACGATTTTATATTCATTGTGGTATGACAACAATTTTACATGATAAATTGATATTGTCCAAAAGACAACCACATATTGATTGTTTAAATCTAGATATTGTTTAAAGGTAAATGATTTATATTGATAATGATAACATTACTCCCAATCACGACATTTACAATTATCTTCACAACATTACCCCCAAACCACGGTGATATTTTTGATGGAAAAATCACATCATTTATGATTACCTTCAATATGTTTGTTAGGTGAATAATCTGTTTGTTCCAGTTTAAATAGAAAATTTATTATAACTGTTTCAGTTTTATTGGATAGTGATCCTATATTTTAGATAGTCACATAAACATCATTAGACAACGATCTGGTGGTAAATCTTATGTGATACATGAGTGCGTCAACAATTTGAGCAAATCGTTATGTATTGTGATTGTAAATGACCACCCTGGTATACAGGAGTCTAGTCGATCAACAGTGAAATACATGGATGATTTTATGGATGGAAATTTATTTTAAAATGTAGAAACCTTAGAAAATCTGACTGATCCTTCATATGTCAACTTTAAATGTTTGGCGATATTTTTGTAAAAATATTCAAATTTCTAATTATTTTATATAGTTTTATAATTTTTTGGCAATTTTTAAGGTAAAATAATTTTATCCTATAGAATTTGGGTGAATCATTTTTAAAATAGCAAATCTCCTATTTGGAAAAACCATGGAAAATTAGCCCATGAGAAAAATTTAGCCCCTAAAATCATCCCTGGTGAAATAGATATAGTAAAGGAAATCAATTATACCCAGAGCACTAACTTTTATTTGTGTATATCCTCATCGATATGGGTGAGGGCATCAGAAATATGGATTCCTAGATTGGAAAACGTACTCTGTTCATTATCACTAATTGGAATTGGTACTGTATGAATTTAGCTAGATAATAAAATATCTACCCATTACCTGTAGCCATACCTAAAGGCACACCTTGCCCTTTACAAATGTATACTTTCTTAAAATTGATTTTCATTGGTTGTATTGGTATAATACAAGATTCTTTAATGAATTATCCACCCAGGGAATTTGAAGTCGTATTGAATCAACTCAATGTTGACAACATATTTCTCAACAATAAAAAATGTATCACTATATTTTCCACTGTGTAAGAGAGTTGAATGATTAATCAAAGCCTTTCAAAGGACACAGATGGAGAAAAATTACATTTACTGTAAAATATTTGAATAAACCCTAATCTTATATTTAAGTTTAATGACTTATGTAGATAGAATAGAAGCCCCATCTGTTTGTATTCATTTTCGATTACTCATCATTTTCGGCTAGCTACCTTTTATTTGATGATAACATCATGTATGCGAGTATAATAATCGAAGGATGAAAGTTGTCGTAATTCGGTAGTAAGTCTATGCCACGTTGCAGTTGGAATTATTTATCTTTGACACATAGTTTAATCAACATTAACACCTATTAACAGGATAGTGAGATGGAGGTAAGGTCGATAAGACATCTAGGTTAATGTACCTCCTATTTGTTTTCATCTCCAAAGTAGTTTAAGTTTTTGTCCACTTCGAAAAATATTTTGGTTTGTTGGTAACATGTTGAATGTATTTTTGAGAAATAGATTAATTCCCATAAATTAAACTCTTTGTTTTTTTGGAGAAGTTATGTTTGATTGATGGATTTGGTTGTTATTTGAAAAATTGTAAATATTAAACACTTAGAAGTCACGACCTTGTTTGAACGATGGATTTGATTGTTATTAGAATAATTGAAAATATTAAAATGATTATTGTAGAATGGATTCTCTAGGGAATATTTCATTGATGGGTAATCGCATTTTTTAAATGATGTATGTTTGCAATAGAAATGGTTGTGCAAGGAATTTATTGTGTTGTATGAATTTTATATTCATCAATTTCCCTTGCATCTTGTTGACTTGTGGATTGGGTGCTTGGGTTAATCGTCTTCTTGTTAGTTAATTCGGTCTCCTAGCACGTTGGGTTTTTCTTCAGTCTTTGGTCCAGCTAGTTTATGTTGCGCCAGGGTTATGGTCACGCCTATTGCCTAGTGACATAATGATTCCTTATGAGGGGATCATTGCATGCCCTCATGGATAGAGGCGAATGATAACTTGGTCAGATTATGTGCTTCCCGATGTGGCACTTGGTTTGTTACACCTTAGTGCATTTTGGTTATGTGCTCCGTAGAGGTTTCCAGTTATTGGTCGTCAAGCCATTGTGTTAGGATTGTGGGTGTTGTCCTTTAGCTTGTAGGCATTGTCTTTATTTTGTCGGGAAGGTATTCATTGTATTATCCTTGTGTCACATGTTTGTCCGGTAGAATGATGTACTATTGTGCGAGGTTCTTGGTTGTCTGTTTTCTGAATGCGTATGTTGTGTTCGTCGTCAAGTTGTCTGGTTTAACAGTTTTCGTCGTTGCCTTCCTACCTAAAAACAAAAAAAAAATCACACTTTTTTCTTCGCTTGTAATCATAATGATTGGGGTCATTACATATGGTAACAAAGCGGGTTCAACCTTGCAATGGTGGATCACCATGCTCTCCACTATAGTAAACCATTGACTATTAACCTAGTGCTAACTAAAAAATTTAATGTGTTCATGTGGTGATCTCGATTAGAGGATGCCACATAGGTTCGCAACGTGGTGACATGGAAGGAGGTGTGATTCCTCCAAAAGTTCCCACACCCTCAGAGTCTAACCCCCAAGGGGAAGAACAAGTCCTTGCACTGGATTTGAAGGTTGTAAGGGATGATGATGGTCTGACAAGTCCCTTCTAAGGAATGTCAGAGGCCTTGATTCACCATCCATACTGAGTTAATTCCAGGGCACATGTACACTTGAGGGACCACAACGTTCCCCAGCCAGTACCGTTATATTTCACTGCGAACTTGAGAAGGTCAAATTTCCCGAGTTCTTTGGTGCCCCAGACAACGCAGTCGTCGAGGCATGGTTGGAGAATATGGTGATGTTCTTATCACTTTGAGACTATACTTCCAACATGAAGGTCCACATGTCATTCTTTCAAATGAAGGGGATCGCTCCTCTATGGTGGAAGATGCTCCCACCACAATTGAACATGGATGTCGAAGATGTGTCATGGGAACTGTTCGAGGAACATTTCTAAGAGAGGTACCTATCAGAGGAATTCATTGAGAGTCATCTCAACAAGTTCAACTCCTTGCGACAGGGTGGGCTTACGGTTCCTAAGTACAAGGCCCATTGTATGGAGTTGCTTCAGTGTGCTCCACACCTTAATACCGAGAAGCTTAACGTCAACAGGTTCTTGTTTGGCCTTAATGTCAACATTCATCCAAAGGTTAGGATTTTGACGCCAATCACCTTGCATGATGTCATTAAGAAGGCCCTTATTGCATAGGAGTAGCTTATCAGTGGGGGTCTAAGTAGGACTTCAGAAAGACCAGCAGGGTAGGTGTCATCTAGTGCGAAGTAACATCAGACACCAGCTAGACAGATGTCAAGATATCATGGCTTCTACAGAGGATCCAATTTCACTACACCTCAACAACCAACTCCTTAGCAGTGGACTCCTTACCGGGGACCACAACATCAGCAACAACTTCGACCACAACAATAGAATTTTTGACCTATTCAGCAGAACAACCCATGACTCTAGGCCAGTGGGTCGTCAACCTCTATTTTGGGTATGAGGAGTATTGGATTGAAGAAGGGATGTTGGACATTTGGTGAGCCACACTACCAACATGACTTCCATCTAGAGAGGACTAAAGCATCTAGATCAGTCAGACCCACTATCGTGGGATATTAGGGAAAGGCCCATCAGATTCATGGAGCAGTGAAGTTTCTTTGGACGGAGAAATGTGTGGAAGCATTTCAGAGGCTCAAGGAGCTATTGAAAACAATATCGATACTAAAGGTACCTAACATGGATGCGAACTTATTGGTATGAACTAAATCATCCAAGGAAGGCTTAGGCAGAGTTTTGATGCAAGAAGGTTGAGTGATTGCTTACATATCGAGGAAGTTGAGAAGGCACAAGGAGAACTACGTGACACACAATTTGGAGTTGTTATCCATTGTATGTAATGAACCTCAACTTAGATATGTAATGAACCTCAACTTAGTCATAAAAAAAATTATTCTAAGGAACATTAACCTCTAAATTCAATTATTAGGCTCGTAATGAGGGGAAGGTGGCAATTATATCCATTGTAAAATCTCTGATGCATTTTTCTCACAATATGATTATCAATGTCGACATTTATTTCCAAACCAACATTCAAGGAACATAGTTCCTAAATGAATAAAACCTTCCATCACTCTAACATTCACATCAGACCTAAAGTTATCCCAATACTCATATATACATTTATATATAATTTTGGATTTAGACTATGGGAGATTTAGGACTTACGACCTTAAATTCCTCAATTAGTAAAACACCTCTATATTAGTGTGTAAGGGTAAATCTCCATTGGCCTAAATGGAACTCGTACACTATGTAAAAAGTAAGGGCATGTCAGGAGTACACCCTTAGTGGCATAGTTGGAGTTAACATAAAATAATTTAATCTTTGCATGACGATAGTCCCCGAATGGAGTTCCTTGCAACTAACAGTTGGTTAAAGGTATGTTAGTCATTGTTTACATAAGGTTTTGTAATGATAATACTCCATCCAAACCAATTCGTGTAACCCTAACTAAACTATCCGATGTCTCAACTGAACGAATATTCTCTTCGAATCAAAATACTAACTGGACTTACCCTCCTTACTTCATACATCATTAATGTGAAGGTAAGTTCTCGACAAGCGTGAAAATTAAATTCTGGTCCGACCCTTAATGGAACTCAGTGTGAGTGCAAAAGATGATGATTTCAATTGAACCCTTGGCCAATAGGCTTATGCCAACTATTTCCCCATCACATGGCCATTACCTACCATCATACTAGTATCCTTTACTTTGCATAGTAAGGATTCTCTTAGATTTTGATAGCATGCATTCGACATTCGCGCAGTTTTCCAAACAAAACACTTATGTGTTTCCTTCGTAAGGGGAGAGTGAATGCTTAGAGGCTCTACCAAGTGGAATCCTACATCCCTACCCATTGTCTCTGGTAAGTTCATGACCCTCCTGTATACTTACAAGTTGAAAGAGTATTTGGCTATCATTATAGTGGAGGACCTATTATTTTTTAGCTTCGGTTATGATTTTCTTTTGACAACTAGTTTTATGTGGTTAGATATTTATTTTGTGATCTTGATTACACATGTTACTAGGAATTCCCTTCACTGGTAAAATATCCCAGGCCCCCTTAGGGACCTTTACAGTACCCTCTTTTAGTCCAATACCTACATTCAGTCACAGTCAACTTAGCGGCCTACAGGTTTTTTTTTTTTTTTTTTTTNGGTTTTTTTTTTTTTTTTTTCTGAAGGTTTTGCAGTGTTTCTCTATTCGTCTTACAAATTTACATTCTGTAATGTTAGTATTATATAATTTTTGAATTCCTATGAGTCCTCATGGAAGTATTAGTCTCCGAGTAAACCCTGATAAGGTGAAACCCTGTTGGGGATGCATGTTTACTTCGGTGAATCCTGACAGGCCACCCGCTAGTTGAAACATTCAAAGGGATTTCAGTAACTTTCATTCAGTAATATAGGTAAAGGAAAACAATAATCAGTAACAAGAAATATACGAGCTAAGGAACCTTCTCGTTATGTACTGATATTATTGTTTTGAGGGTGGGAGCCACCATTCAAAAAGGGTATTCGATATAAGTAGTATTATGAAAGAAGTCTATAAGATGAGGAAATACATTTCGGCAATATATTAATTTAGTACTAAAGTTTCTGACACATATCTTTCGAAACAAATGTCTGACTACTATCCTAATTGGTTCTGATATTTGGACTGAAGTATATAATGTATCTCATCTTTTTTTTTTATTTCTTGATTATTTAAATCTTATCAGTATTTCTTTGCTTTATTTCGGGTATGTAAGTTTAAGAACTGTACACAAATTAGATATAATGATGTGGCCTCTGATTTTTTCGAGGTACCCATCAAATGGATGTTGGCCTTCTCCTCCCATCAAGTTTGAGGGTGACTTCGTCTATTATTCCACGCAGGACGGCCGGTGCTAACGCCCCAAGTTAAGTATAATTCCAAATCTTCTATAATTATTTTGTTATAGACACTTTACTTTGGTGATTCAATTGTGTTTACCTTGTAGAGGCAATTTACTTTCCATTGACAAATACTAATGGAACTTACTTGTTTCCTTGTAGGTTTGAAGCCTCCAAACCCTCAGATTTTTTTCCGACACCCTTTCATGGAAAGGTACTCGAGTTCCTTTTAACTCTTCAGGGGTTACCGTCCCAGATGATAATATCAAAGTTTATCGATCTGAATACCATAATTTATATAGTTAAAAAAACACTTCAGTTCCTGTTTAGAAAAAGTATCGAAGATGTAACAGTATTCGCAGTGGCTACGTAGATCAGACATATCCTAATTCCTGGTTCTTGATTTGGATTGTATTTTAATACTATAATACAAGACTCTTCTCTTATACTTCATATAATGAAAAGTATAATACAAAACAAATTAATTTTTCGACTTTATCAATATGTTAGTTACTCAATCCTATTTGATCATTTCTGGAAAATGAAGCACCTATTAAACATATACTTTTGGAAGGTATATTCCTTAATTTTGGTTAATCCTAAATTATTGTAAATCTCTTTAAAAAACAATTTCATTGTGGTCGAATAACATCTATTGTTTCTTTATTCCATTAAGGCTTATTTTATACAATTTCCATTATGATACTTCGTTCACTAACAACAATATATAATTTGAACTTATCATTATGCATCCAAAATCTCTCTTTCAGTTCTAAGTAAGAGAAAAGAAAATGAGCTTTCACTCCTCTAGAGTTTTGATCTAGAATTTCATTGGTGTTGAAAGGTACATTTGGTTCGATAATTTCCAGAATCTGAAATATAACTAGTTAGGTTTAATTGCTTCCATTTCCTCCTTACCACTTATGGATCTAT
>JASDQU010219437.1:0-18727 GCA_032191745.1 Picea mariana
GCCCCCACCCTTCATCAATTTTTCATGACAATTCTGCCCTCCCTGGGGCACGCATTTCACACTGGGGCACCCGTTTCTGTATTTGTACATTTTTTCCCCAAATTATTTATTATTTATTATTTATTGTACAAACACCTTTACCTTCAGTCAGTACATTCTTTGTCGTCACCGTTGGCGACTTGCTTTTTTGTCCATACGCAATCCATGTCACCCTTGGATTGGAGCAGTACTTATCATTTACCCTTGCCGACATCTTCCATATCTTCAGAGTACCCCGCAGGTCAGTTACCTCTACCTTCTGAATTTGTTCACCTTGTCCCGCCTTTGGCACAACTTAGCCCTGGTCTTGTCGTCCCCCTGACACTCGACCTTGTTACATGGTTGCGGCCACTGTTTCTCTCATATATTCTCCAACCAAGGGCAGTCTTGAGTCATCCCACTTCTTGACTTCGTCCATGTACTTCTGCCACTTCATCACCTCAGTAGATTCCACGGAGTACCTTTTTGCTTCTGGGAGTCGCGTCCCCCTTTTTTCGACATCAACACACTTTTCCAGAAGGGAGACAGTATCTTGATTCTCATTCTCTATTAATGAGAGATCTCAAACGGCACAGGGAGAAACAACATTGCTCCTTGCTGTCATTGGCCCCCATAACATTCGACGCCAACACTCTCTCATGTTATGGTGGGTCTTACTTTGCGACTATTGCAGTTCTTTTTGTCATTTACCGAAGACCTCTGAACTTGGTAGGGCCATCAATGCCCACATCATCATCGCTGCTTATCACTGTGATCATTGCCTGTTATTCAGAGTATGTTCCGTTGCAGAATTGTCTTCTGCCTTTATCATTTACCGCCCCTGAGGGCGCTGCAGTTGTCTACACCAACACTTCCGTCATCTTTTTTCAGAGTTACATCACACGAGCATGGGGCATGCCCGCCTCATTTGTACACAGTTGTATATTTTTTCATGCACATCTCTTAGAAGGTCGAGATACGGGTTCCTTTTTCCTCCAACGGATCGTTCCGAAGGGTCCCACTATTTCTTTCCCTTACAACAACATTCTCAGTAGAAGAAACATTGATGGATTTTGGCTATACGTATGCTCCTAACCTCATCCATCAGGGGGCATCTGTTATCACTGAAATTTTGTCTACACATGGCGACAAGAACTCCACATCATCAAAACAACAATGAAGTCATTCATGGCACTGAAGTAAGTTCACATCATTCCAGAAGGGTAAAAAACTATACAAAGTAACCAAAAATTGAAGGGCGCGTTACAGCAGTAGGGTGCGCACGCGTATGTGTGGGACAAAAACGTGTTACACGTGCATGCGCGCCCGACGCGCAACTGTCCACACAAAAAGCCACGCATATGCTAATACGACACATTAATTGCATAAGTCAGCCTCCCGACCGCCTATGGACCGGCCCCCAAGATGATTTGACCCTCAAATCAGGGTCGACTCTGCAAATTCGACGAATTAAATGGCCTAAGTGAACCCTAAACAGGTTCGTGTTCACACCGGAAGTTGGTTACGTGACCACCTAGAAAAATGCTATAAATAGTCGTGGAGACTCACTGTTTTAGCAGAGAATTCGAAGAAAAGTTACGTTGTCCAGATGATTCAGAGCTCAGTCTTTAACAAGCTATCCATCAACGGCCTAACCCAGAGTTCTTTCACCACTCAGTTCAGTCCTATTCATTTTGTAAGGAAAGCATTGTTTTGAGGGCTCCGAAGGACCTTCCGCTGGAGGGAGAGGGAACCCCTATCTCTGTCTTCAGCGTGTGCTCTGGTTTCATTAATATACCAAGCCTTGAAACCATTGATTACTCCCTTGTCTTATGTTTGATGTTTTTGTTTATTTTTGCACTGTTATTTGCTTTCAGTTGATAGTTAGATTGTATTTAGTTTTGTTTTTCTGTTAACCCTTTGCTGCCACAGATGTTCTGTCCTGATGAACCCAACAGGACATGCATAGCAGTCTCCATTTTGCTCACCTGGTGACTGTTTGACCGCAAACAATGCCATCCATTAGTGATTGGTTTGTTAGCTAGATATTTAATAGCAGAATGATTAGTATACATAATAACTGGATAGTCTGTTATATAGTGGCGAAATTTATTAATAGCATGTATAATTTAATTCAGCAGGAGTGATATTTTTGCTAATAAAATAAATAGCATAAGGTTTCTTGTCTTCTTCCTATCCAAGGAAAATTCCTATGGATATATCCGATGCATCTGTAGAAATATGAAATGGCAATTTCCAGTTTGGTCCTCTGAGCACCGGTGTCATTGAGACCAACGTTTTAAGTCCTGCAAATGCAACATCACACTTGTCAGACCACTGAAATTATGCATTGCTAGTTAAATCATGTAAAGGTACAATTGTTCTTGAAATTTCTTTTATGAATCTGCGATAGTATCCTGCAATGCCAAGGAAGCTACGTACCTCAGTTTGTGTATGGGGTGTAGGCATATTAAGCATTACCTCTATTTTTGTTGGGTCTACCTTGATTCCTTCTACAGAAACATAGTGTCCCAGTACCACACCTTCGGTCATCATCATATGACATTTTTCATGACTCAAACACAACCTAGTAGCAATGCATCATTCCAATACCTTCTCTAGATTGCTCAGAGGTTGATCAAAGTAAGTTCCATAAGGGGTGAAATTGTCCATGTAAACTTCAAGTCCTTCATTAATCAAATTAGAAAATATGCTCAGAATGGCCTTTTGGAATGTGGCTGGAGCATTACATAATCCAAAGGGAAATACTCTATATGCAAAGGTACCCCAGGGACATGTAAATGTAGTTTTATATTGGTCTTCCGGAGCAATCTGGATATGATTATAGCCACTAAAACCATCTAGGAAGGAGAAGAATTGATTCCCTGCTAAAGTGTCAAAGACTTGATCAATAAAGGGTAAGGGAAAGTGGTCTTTCTAGGTAGCTTTGCTGAGTTCTCTTTAGTCTACATAGATTCACCATTTCCCATTTTTCTTGGGGACAATTACTAGTGGGGAAAGCCACCGACTATCTAAGATAGGATATATAAAATCAACATCCAACAATTTGTGTAACTCTTCTTTAACAACATCCCTGAGATGAGGGTTCAATCTTCATTAGGGTTGTTGGATAGGTCAGGCATCTTTCTCAATATAGATATGATGCGTACAGAGTTGGGGATTGGTGCCCTTCATGTCAGGATATTCCCAAGCAAAATCCTGTTGATATTTAGAAAGGAGCTGAATCAATTTGTGTTGTTTTTAGTCATTTAAATTAGCATTAATATTCAGAAACCTCCCTAGTGAAATTTCAACTGATTTGTTGTTATGGACAACAGTAGTGGGGATATGTTGTGCCATCAATTCTTCCAAAGGATCTTCCTGTGCTTCATTATCTAACACAACTTTTAACATTTGACATGTTGGATTGCTTATAATGGATGGGTTGTTAATGAAGCTACTAATCACATAATCTTGTAGTTGGTTCTTGAGTTTGAGAGCTTCTTCCAATGTCAGAGGAGGTCATAGATCCTTTTTTGGATATCTAGGTGGTGGAAACTACTAATGTATAATAGGCAGACTTGGTTTAGCTAGAGGATACAGAATGAGGTTCTTTGTAGCACTTCCTCTATAAATAATCATTCTTCTTGTGCGACATCCTATGTATGCATCTATTGTTGTGAGCCATGGTCATACCAGTATTAATGGGTGTCCATCGAGTCCACTTCTTGGGTTGATAATGAGGAAATCAGATGGGTATTCCCAATAGTTGACTGTTATTTCTATATATTGTAATGTGCCGACTAGTTTAGCCACTGATCTATCAACCAATTGTAACATAATTGAAGTAGGTTCAAAGGAGGTGAAACCTGGGATATCACAGGTAGGGATAAAAAATGGTTGGCTCTACCTTGTGTTTCCATAATTTTTTTATTGATTATACTGTCCAGAAAATAAAGAGGAAGGATCTTGTAGTGTACCTGGGGGACAAGCCTACCATTGGAGACACTGATCCATCAGATATACAAGTTTTGTTTCCTCTTTTGCCTCTTTAAAGACAACTTTTAACCCTGGGAGAGATGGGAATTTCTCTATTTCATGGTCTTTGGCACATATAGTGCACACCTGAACTGCATCCAAAGGACATTCCCTCTGGCCATGTTTCTTTCTGCATAAGTGGAAAAATATGGCCAAGGACTATTCTGCTTCTGCTTGTTTCTGCTTAGCCTACAAAACATCCAATTGTGTAGTCAGAATACTCAAAATATCAGTTTTAAAATTCTCTAATAGATTACCAACTTCGGCTCGGGTGACACCCCAGCTAGTAATGTTGTTATTTTTGGTGAGGGGATCCTGCATTCATGATCTGGTCTGTGTGCTTCCATGTGAGCACCTGATGCACAATAAGATAATATTATCATAAGTTTCTTGACAAATATCACCCTTCCCCATTAAATTCAATGTTTCTACCCATTCATCCTTCATTCCTTTGATCAAAGTGTCTTTAAGTACCTCAACTGGTAGTGTGTCGTACGGTGATCTTTAAAAGTTATACTGAAATATTTCAGCATATTCCTCTAGTGTCTCATTTTCTTTTGCAGTCATTTGAAAATTTTTATCTTTTAGATCCCTGGTTCTACAATAATCCTCATATTTTGTGAGGAAGGTTTGTTTCATTTCATCCCATGAATTTATGGTTCCTCCTCCTAATCCCATAAACCAGAGAAATGCTTCTCCTTTCAAGGTGGAAGGGAACAAATTCAGTTTCCAAGGTTCAGAGGTGTAGTCATATCCTCTACACATGACATCAAATTCGAATAAGAACACATCAGGGTCCTCTAAAATTAATCCATGAAAGGTTGGTAGGTTCTGTAATGGGATGGATTTCATGGGGGCATTAGCAACTGGACAAACTATCGGATATTCCAAAGTGGAAGTCTGGGCTTGTGGTTGATTTGGTTGTGCCATTTGGTCGAAAATATGCCAATAATATTCAAGAATTTATGTGCCTGGGTGTTCTATTTGGGGTGATTAATTACTTGATCCCCTAGGGGATTTAATCATGTTACCTCTATCTGGGATTTCAGATATACCTTTTCCTATCACAGGAGATCCAGGATCAGGTGGTGGTGACGGGGTTTCTTTGGCAACCTCACTGGTCGCCCCTTCTCCTTCTTCCAGATTACAAGAGTTTCCCTCATCTAAAGGGATGAGAGGTGGAAGATCTGTATCTTGAAAACTTTGTTCAGTCCCTTCATTCCTACGATGAACCTCAGCATGGGCTGTAGTTGGTGAATTTGTTTCCTGAGGGATTCGGGTAGAACCTTTCCGAGGTCCAACCGAGGCTTGATATTCATCTTTTCAGATGATGTCGTCTATGACAGTTCTTCTTCCAGGAGGCACCGAGCCCTGGCCTTTTGTATTTTCTGGTGGAGGTTTTGATTTTGCAGGCTCTTTCTTATTAGTGATACATACTTCACACACAATTATAAGTACCTATATGACCTCTATGTATCAGCTAAAGGTAGGCACTGGCATAATCATTTTACTTATTTCCTACGTAGGTTCTTACCTTTTGTTTTCAAGACCTCATCCTCTAGAGACACAAACTATCCTATATTTGGCATTATCCCCAACAATGACGCCAAAATATTGGGCTCTAAATATGTCCTAAAACAACCTTAGTTTAACATTAATTTTTCAACCCGAGGATTCGTCTTTTATTTCAAGAATCTCAGATAGTTGTAGAGGCAAAAATCATGTAGTCAAAGAAAATATGAGTTTATCAACAATCAAATTCCTCACATTGTTGGCCCTTGACAAATTTTTGGAGAACCTTTGTCATGTTTGACCAATTTTGGGACTTCGACAGGCTGGTCGAAGATGGATCGCCCAAGCGAAGCAGAGAACGTGGGATCTCGCCCCCTCTTTCAGGATTTTTGTGTGTTAGGGTTTATGTAACGAGTATGGAATGCCATACCATGGGTTTACCCATGTTTAGGCCCCATTTGTAATGTATAAATAAGTATCTAGGTGATGTAAGTAGGAGTCATTTAGTAGTTGGATCTATGTTATCAGATTAGCTTAGTGCATGACTAGTTGGCTTTGTGCAAGATTGTGTTGAGAACTTGCAGAGCTAAGTGCCAGTGATTGCAAGAAGGATCTGTGTTGTGCCAAACTTGGGGAAGGATGATATGGAAAAGTGTGCATAGCTATCCTATCATATGCGGAGTTTGTTTTTTGGTTCTATGCATGTAAGAATATTGAAAGAAGATAATAAAGAAGACGAAAAATTGGTGGACGTAGCCCCACGTTGGGGTGAACCACATATATCCTGTGTTGTGGTTGCTTTGTGCATATGTTATTGATGTGATTTATGCTTGGTGATATAATATTTATGTATGTTATATGTACTTGATGTAGTACCTTAGTGCTTAGTATTGTGAATGAATAATATATCTACTTAATGCTATGTGCTAAATGGTTAGATATGCTTAGATCTTGTTGAATACTGCGTTGTTTTGTAATTAGGGATTTTATATATGATGTGAATAAGAATCAAAGACTAATGAACGTTAATTGATAAGTGATCTATTAATTATTGTGATCACAGATTTGTGTCCTAGCTAGGTTGTAGACACTTGAGTCCTACAACCCCTGCCTCTACCTCAAGTGAGACTTCATTTGCTTCACAAGTGTTGCCGAAAGGGCCGATAGTGAGGGTTTTGTTGGTGCATTGTTGAAGTGTTGAACCCTGGGTCTACCCCTATTCCAACAAATGGTTCTGTTTCCAGAACCTAAAACTGTGATTGTTGAGAACTGAAGAAAAGAGAAAGCTCTGTGCATATATCTACTGCTATGGTGTGCAATATTCTACTTGACTTGCGAAGCTCTGTGCTAAGAAGGGAATCATATATGAAGAAAAGAGGTAAGATCTTAAATATTTGTTCTCTGATAAAGGTAAGATAAGTGAAATATTTTGTTTCGAGAGAATGGATCTAGGTATGTTTTATAGATTTTGTCCTAGCCTAAAAACTAGGGCACAACTAGAAGAAAGAATATATGAAATGAATAGATCCAATAGAAATAGTGAAATATATGTTATTACTCTGCATAGAAAGAATGTTTGGACTAACAAGTGGATGCAGGATCATAGAAATACTTTTTTGTAGGTTCATCACTGTGATACCAGTGCACAGTACAGGAAAGGCTAGGGATCATTTAAAAGAAAGAGAGGATTGACTCTTTGTTATATTTGCAGAAGACCAGGACATCTTGCTAAGGAATTCCCTGGTAGAGATCCTATTTGTCTTTGTTGTAAATCCATTGGCCATGAAGTTTTGGATTTCCATAGAATAATTTTTAAAGGTTAAAAGATGAATATAAGAGAATAAAACCATGAGACTAAGAATATTCTAGAACACCAGAAAGAATCAAAGACTATATTATTGTAGATAAAAGAAACAGTGAATGATCACAGAGACATCAATTTATCAGAGATCTTAAAATAGGAGTGCATATAAACAAAAATACGAGACTTCGACATAGACTGTGCTCCGGATGAGGAAACACAGGTGAATATCATGACAGAAAGTACTTGGGAAATTTTGGGAAAGCCTACTATGGTTCCTTCACTAGGATGAATAGGATTGCTTAAAGGAAAGATGATAACCCTATGTGGAATACTTACCCATATACCTATGGTTTCTCACGGACCATCGATAGAAGAAGAATTCGAGGTTATTAATTTTTTTGATAACAACACCCCCTTTTTCTCTTTTGCTAGGAAGGACATGGATTGAGAAAGACCAGATCCAAAGGAAAGAAGAAGAGGAAGCTATAGAATAGAAAAAGAAAGAATTAAGAGATTTCATGTCTAGGAGAATAGCACACTTAATAAAAGAACAGGAGGACAAATCGAATCAATTAAGGACCAGAGACTTGGTTGTCGAAATTGAAAGAACGCAAGAAGGCTTAAATAACTTATCCATGCAGGAGAGAAGAGAACCTACTCCAGAAATAGTAACAAAAGAAGTATTACCCTCAAACCATATAAAATACCCTCAACAGTGAGAAGTTACTATGCTAAGAACATATAAGAATAGAAATGGAAATAGGAACCCAGTGACACAAACCATGGGAAAGAAGGCTAAAAAGCTCAGCAAGAAGAAAGAAAAGTTAGAAAATTTGCAGGAAGTTCCAAAGAAGACTTCACAAAAAGAAGGATTGCAGAACTGGAACCTTGATAAAATAACAAAACAAAACAAACTGGCACTTTGCCACAACAAAGAAATATGACCATTGGAGGCATCCTGACCATTAGAATGATGCTCCAGAATGGATAGAAATGCGGTTATGGCCAGAAAGATCGCCATTGGACCGTTGAGACCATGCCATAATGGATGGATTGAGGCATCCCTGATGTTGGAGGAATTTGTTGTGAACATTATCTCTTTAATCCATTGAACGTCTCACCGGGGACACTTTTGCACATTGTGATTACCCGAGCCCACATAGAACTGATTATCATGTTGTGCTTATTGGGACCTCGCCACTCATTCAACTACCTTGAGTGTTTGTTCACCTACCCAAAATATTTGATTACGAGCGTGCATGTCAGGCGAATGCGTGCAGTGGAAAAGTCTGTAGAGGAAATTCTAATCGATCTTATGGCAGAAAAGGTCATGTCTGTAGGAGCACAGGCCCCATCAATAAGAGGATTTCAATCCTCTCCATCGACTGCATGTCAATCTAGACCCTCACAAACTACAACAGAGAAATAGAGCAAGCATCGCGACGACTTGGCAAATGCAAACCTCATCCCATAAATCCTACTCGACTATATCCCACCTCTAGCTGGCACGGTTAGTCGTGACAACATCCTGAGAGACTTCGACTATACATTGATACATGCATTCCTCCCGAAGGGGATACACATAGTTAGATCACAGTTTGGACAGATTTTGACACTCAAGATCAGTGATTTCAACTTAGGAGATCTCAAGAATTATGGAATTCTCACCCCACATAAGTACTTGATAAAGAAAATGAGGAAGAAGCCAAATATAGTCCCCCATATGTGGACCATGGACATCGCGAGATCAATAATCCTTAATGTGATGAAGATACCACACTTCGACAGACATCACGAGGTTAAAGTGTGTGTTAAACTCCTCCTTTCTTGCTACCATGGTGGTTACTTGTGGTTGGATAGGCGCATCACCGTAGATCCAGCACTGATCCATCGGATCACCGGATTGAGCATGCAAGGACCAGACCCTCTGGATTTTTACCTAGGGAAGGCTATAGATCACGCCCTGGCGCAGTGCATAAAAGACACCTATGGCGATGTAGAGAAGGGGAAGTGGGGCTACATGGTAGCCTCCATCCAAAATGGCACAGTGCACCTAGCTTGCCAGTTGATCATTAGTAATCTTTTCACGAAGAATAGACCAATGCAGGTCATGGGGTTCATCGTCGAACTCACAGAAAAGTGCGTCGAAGGGATGCAGATGAACTGAGAAAGCTACCTCGTCAACCAGTTAGAAAAAGATTTCCACGAAGCGCAAGACTAGGGCTATGAGTTTCACTTTAGTTGGTTGCTAATTCTTGTTTCCTACGTCGCTTGGGAGATGCCGGAAGGAGCCACCTTCCTTGAAGTCGAGTCATCTAAACCCCTCACCATGAGGTTCACTACCCTTGGTATTCGAGCGACATGGAAAAATAATGGAAGTCGAATGCGGTGTTCCACGCCTATTATCTGCAGCTTAAGAGGGCCATTGAATCCTTCCCTCGCATGACACTGAATACACTGCATAGGTTCCAACCACTTGCGAAGTTACACACAGATGAGAATTTCATTTACATCACTACACATAAGGATGAAAAAAAGGAATATCTCCAGTCCTATTACAAACTCACAGAGGAGGACATGGAATAAATAACCAAGGAATGGCCTGTAGAGTTCCTTGTACCGGTCAAACAGACAGAACTATCTGACCCTGACCTCACCGGAAGTCCTGTAGTCACTCAAGAAGAGTATTATGGACCCAACAACAATATAAGAAAGAAAAAGGAAGAAGTACATGAAATTAACATCGCATCAAAGGAAGCTACACCAGACTCACTAGGAGGAGGAGGAGATGACGAAGTAGACCAAGAAGAGAATGAAGGGGAAGAAAAAAAATAGGAACAGGGTGAAGTGACACCACCTAAAGATCCCCTTACAGACACTAAATCATCCAAGAAAAGAAATTTTTCCCCAAAGAAACCTTCAACACAAAAGAAGTCATGAGCGAGTAAGCCCCAGTTGTAAACTGTGCTTACATTGGATGACATCGATGTCATCATCTCTTCTATAACAAACACTTCATAGGATATTTTTCAATGTAATGAAGAAAATCAAGAGACAATGTATGACAAGATTGAAATGGAGTTGAAAGGGGTACAACAAGCCCTCTACTATATTCACACAGTATCTACTTCATCATCATCATCAGAAGGTATAGAAGCGGGAGATGAGCCTGCTCAACTACATAGACTAGAAGATACAATAGAGGCTCACCTTCATTGTGTATAGGAAGAAAAAGAGAAGGCCAGATTGCACAATAAGAGAAAGATGACATCCAGGTGAAGTTTGCAGAGGATAGAACGCAAATCTAGAAGGAAAAATAACAGTTGCTCACAGAACAGATGGGAGTTAAGGAGGCAGTCACTCGAACACTTCACTCTGTGTCAGGCCTGACACAAATAGAAGAAGAGAGAATGGAAAGCCAAGTGGGGAAGCTCACTGAAGCCATTCAATAGCTTCAACAAAGAGTAGCAAAGTTGAAACTACAAGCAGTACCGAGCACTCCGCAGGAAGTGCGGGATCAGAGAGAATAATATGCCAGGGGCACTGTAGAAAGAATCAAGGCATTGGCATTCGAGTGCAAGAAACTCACTAACCAAAGTTCATAGACCTATGAGTGCCTTGTAGAGGACCCAAAACTAAGGACATTGGAGTCATAGCTCCAGGAAGAAAAGCAAAAAGCAACGACAGTACAAGCACAACTGAAACTATTGTCAGTAGTCGAGAAGATGGAAAGTTCACACAAGGTGTGCATGGTCCAACAATAATGCCATCCATAGTAGAGTCATGGAAGTGACCAGAGACTCCAACCAGTGCAGCAAGAAGCTTGCACACTTTTTGAAGAGATCGAAGGATGAGGTGCAGAGCTGGAACAAGTGGTCACCATGGTGGAACAACACTTGGAAGGACCTGTCATCGAGAAATTCATTCAGGATTTTTCCACACAGGAGGCTTTGTTGAAGCAATAGGTCGAATCAGCTCGAGCCAAGCTCAAGGCCTTCTAAGTAGAATTGCCCAGATCAGAGTGACTCAGAACTAGTCACAGGTGAGTTTTGGGGGTTTGTTGGACCTTGACCAAGTTTTGGAGAACTTTGGTCATGTTTGACCAATTTTGGTACTTTGACAGGCTGGTCGAAGACAGAGCGCCTAGGTGAAGTGGAGATCGCGGAATCTCGCCCCCTCTTTTGGAATTTTTGGGTGTTAGGGTTTATGTAATGGGTATGGGATGTTGGCCCATGGGTTTACCCATGTTTAGGCCCCATTTTTAATGTATAAATAAGTATCTAGGTGATGTAAGTAGGAGTCAGTCAGTAGTTGGATATATGTGATTAGATTAGCTTAGTGCATGACTTGTTGGCTTTGTGCAAAATTGTGTTGAGAACTTGTAGATATAAGTGAAAGTGATTGTAAGAAGGCTTTGTGCTAATCCAAACTCGGGGAAGGAGGATCTGGTGAAGTGCATGCAGATCTTGTTTCCTATGTGGAGTTGGTTTTGTGGCTTTGTGCATGTAAGAAGATTGAAAGAAGATATAAAGAAGACAAAGAGTTGGTGGGCATAGCCCCACATTGGGGTGAACCATGTATATCCTATGTTGTGGTTGCTTTGTGCATATGTTATTGATGTGATTTATGCTTGGTGCTATAATATTTATGTATGTTAGATGTATCTGATGTAGTAGCTTATTTCTTCATACTGTGAATGAATTATATATCTGCTTAATGCTATGTGCTAAATGGTTATATATGCTTAGATCTTGTTGAATACTGCGTTGTTATGTAATTAGGGTTTTTATCTGCGAAGTGAAGAAGAGTCAAAGACTAATGAACGTTAATTGATAAGTTCTCTGTTAAGTATTGTGATCACATATTTGTGTCCCAGCTAGGTTGTATTCACTTGAGTCCTACAACCCCCCTGCCTCTACCTTGGGTGAGACCTCATCTGCTTCGCAAGTGTTACCAAAAGGGCCGATAGTTAGGGTTTTGTTGGTGCATTTTTTAAGCGTTGAACCTTGGGTCTTCCCCTGTGCCAACACACACATTCATTAAAATTATAAAGCTAAAATTTCAACAGAATTATAATCTTATCTATAGCATGCTGTGAATTAAAGGAATTTAACTAAATTGTTGAATTGATATAACTAAGAAATAGTAATTGAATTTATGAAAGTAATTAAGAAACTAATCTATCAATGACTATTTAATCTGCTGGAAAGAACATCTAAGTACTGTAAATTCAAAAGGAACAACAAATGTACTTTAAACTAAAGGAACAACAAATGCTAAATTAAGATAAAGGAACAACAAATGCTAACTTAATAAAAGGAAAATCATATGAAAATGAGAGGAACTATCGATCAAAAAAATACAACAATGAGAAATGGAACAACAATCAGTAACATTCAAATGAATCATCTATCTTTTGTAATCAAATAAAACAACTAATCTATAAAAACATCAACACACTCATGCATTCATATTAACTGTTGTAAAAGTGATTTAAATCAAAGAATTGAAATAAAATTGATACAATTACAGATTGAGATAGTAACTCCTTCATACTAGGCCCTCGGTACTAGAAACTCAATATGTAAAAATGGTGAAAACTCCCAAATCTTCTATTAATTCCATAATTGGTACAACATTTACAAAAGACTACTTGTACAGAGAAATTATGAGTTCTGAATGCTTGGATAAATTTCTTAGATGATGATTCATTACCCTCTATTTATTACAATGATATGGGTAAATTAAGTCACCCTGAGGATCGAGAGATACTCATGATTACTTTTACTATTTATAAAGTTTACAAAATAGAGAGTCAATCTTTCTCAAAACTTCTTTGCGCATAATCTCTTCATCTTCCAACAGTCTACACATCTTCAAAATCTTTGATTTTAATGATATCTTCCTATTCCTGCAATAAAATCAAACAATTCCAATCGAATTTTAGAATTTATCTAATATCACTCAATAATATTTCTAGAATACTTTTTAATCATTTTCTATCCTAATTATCTCTAATTAATGGAAAATTCAATCAAGATTATATCATAAACCATGGGAATAAGGAGGATATTTGTACCTTTTCCTCAACTCAACAGTGACCTAGGTTTATTATGGGATTTTACGACTACTTAATAGGTCACCATCACATAGTAGAATTTATCACCCCAATAAGAAGTCTTTGTATACACTTTATCTCGGTAGCTCAGGAGACTCACAATTTGTAACTCCAAAACCATATTCTCCCTACCTTCCTCCATCCATTCATGCTTGGTTAAAGCCTTCCTTTATTCCTTGTCTGGTCCATCCTTGCTTTTGGAAATTGAATGTGCTCACAGTTGGCTTAATAGCTTTGTAAATCAAAGAGAATAGAGTCGGCCTGCCACTTTTTCCCTCAAGTAGTTGTCCTAAAAGAATTGTAATAAAAGAATAGATTTGGCTTGAGTAATGCTTATTCTCTCCCCTTCTTTAGAACTCTTCCTTTCAGTAAAATCTTTCAGTTCAGTTCTGGCATCGAATTGACTAGTCATGAGGAAAGCAACATGAAAGAGAGATAAATCAATTGTCCACTTGACTAATTTATTAAACTAATAGACTAGTGGAAACCGTCATGACCTCAAGCAAAAAAATGCCCCAAAATAATATGGAAGCACACCAAGTGGACAAAATCATGCCAAGCAAGATGTAGTTGAGTAGCCAAAAGCATGTCGAACGACCACACACACACCAAAGTCAATAAATCCTATCCTATGGATTCTAGTTCACCATCTTAATCTATGAATCTGACCATCCTTATCTACTAATCTATAACTCATTCATACTATCCAAATCAGACCACAGAGCAAGCTCCATATAAATCAGTGAGTGGATCTTTTGGGACGATCCTTTCTTATTCTACTCATTGGAGGTCATACTAGTTGCAACGATTCACTCCTTTTCCATGTGACATGACAGCAAACCGTATCCATGATACGTTGAATGAATAGGGAGCCCAACTGAGGACCTTATATTATGTTGGTCACAATGGAACACAATGGACATAAAATAAAGGCCTTCGACGTGGAGCGTTCACCCCATGGATAGATTTATTCATAAATTTAGAGTAGTCATAAGGAGATCTCAGAAATCTAGCCTGTTCCAATGCTTGACTAAATTTTATTTTTGGGTGCTTGGGTCGGGCCGTATATTGATTTATTCAACTTACAAACCATGTTATAACCTCCCTTAGAAGATGTTGTTCCTGATTCTGTACTAAGGCTTAGAGTATAGGGTCAAGGCATCCGAAGGTATGTAAAAGGTGTATACGAAGATAAATCACCTTCTGTATAGGAAACTAATGAAGGTTCTACGTTCTAGCTGTCTAGCTTCCAACTGTTCCTGGTTAGTAATATCTTGTTCGATGGCTGCCCATGAACGTTCCAATTCCTCCCGGGTGGTTGCAGTTTTAAGAATTGTGTCAAAAAGATTTAAAGCGATGTGTATTTGATTAGCCAACCCGGGTTGAATATTTGGCTGAATTGTTGCGGGGATAGTCATTGAGGAACAATACAAGTATGAAATGATTTAACGAGAGATTTCAACACTGTTCAATTCGTTCAAGGTGAAAAGAAACCTTTGCATGAAGAATGAAATAAAAACGCAAACTGAAGGCCCTTTCCCGTAACTGTGTTATTTTTAATAAAAAGATGAGGGATGAGAGAAAATGTTTAGCTGAAGACAAGGTAAGGCTTCTGTCAATAGGAAACTCGCACATACATAGACGGAGAAACTAACATAGACATAATTGATATAGTGTAAATAAATACATGATTCTGTAAATGCAAATTGGTCTTACACCCGCTAAAGCTGATGCAGAGGAAAAACAAGAGACAATTACAGAAAGATAAAATCCCTTTCACTATAGTAGTGGTTGTACTAAATTATAGTGATACACATCAATTATGTAGAGCAAAATGAAAAGAAACGAATAACATAACGAAACAAACTTGCAACACAGTCGTGATGGAATTAGGAATCTCCAATTTTGCTTGTATTAACTTCCTTCATGCAAAAAACTCTATTACAATTTGATCCCAAAAAAGTCCAGCCTTTTTCTCTTCTTTTTGTCATGTATTTATACAAAATTTGCCTCTCGGTTTAGAAGAGTGAAATCACTCCATCTGTTTAAGTGCCAGGTGTTTGTTTTTACTTAGATTCAATGCATATAATACATTTGTACATAAAATAGGATACAAGCTGTAAGGTTCTTCTCGACAGCTGGGGGGAGCGAAATCACTCCATCTCACCTATTCTATCTTCAAGGATTGCCAGGTGCTTGTCCTCGCATGGATTCAGTGTACATGATACACCTGTCTACAAACTGGGTCACAAGCTGTGAAGGCTCGGCTCGACAACTGGCTTCGGCAAAATAGCACTCTCGAGCGAACTGTGGAAGTTTAGCATCTATTTGTACATCGACGAGCTTAAGAGCACCGAGTTGTGCACTAGGCTGAATCAAATGTTTGTCGATCTGAGCCGGGTCTACCCTGTCCATCCTGGCAATTTCTGTCGAATTCCACTCATTCTTCTCTTTCATGTCGAGAGAAATTCGATCTATATTCATCTGTCTCAGCGCCTCTGTGTCGCCTCCAATCTCCATCTCTAACAGCTCACCATTTATGGCATTGCAAGCTTCTGCTAATGAATTTGTCACTTTTTGAGCCCGCTATTTGCTTGAAGTAATATCATGTTCCCAATTTTTTAACAAGATATTACCCCTAGTTTGTTTGGCAGTGGTGAGCTCGGGAGGCCCTGAAAACCTGTTGTTGGTAGCGATCACCGCTTCTTGGAAAGCGATCCGAGAAGCTTCTGCGTTTCTTTCTTTGTTAATCAGATTCTCAGAGATCTGATGTATTAACAAGAAGTCTTCTTGAATCTCTCCTACTTTGTTAAGCAAGCTCTGTTGAGCAGAGGAGATCCTGCTCCGAATATCAGTTGCTCGAGATTTAACGATATCGATGTCAATCGCCTTGCTTTTTGCGACCTCCAGCTGAGCCTGCATCTATGTAATCGTATCCCTCTGCCGGCCCGATTGCACCCGACCATCTCGGATCGTAGAATTTTCTTGTTCCAGCTTGGTTTTGAGGACTTGGATTTCTTGCTTATCGGCCAATCGGGCCAGCTCTATTTCTCCGCTCACTTGAATCTTAGCGTTCTCTACCGCCGAAGCCACCCTGGCTTCAAGAGTCTTGATCAGGCAATTTTTTTCTTTGAGTTGCTTCTTTAACATTTCGACCGAGAATTGATTTGCCATCGCATACGCTCCTAGCATTCCTGCAATTTCCGTGGCAAATTCATCTTTCCTTTTATTCATCCCATCGGTCATTACTTTGAATTTTTTAACCATGGACTCTCCCTCTTGATAAAATTATCGCTTCACCACAGCTTTCCTCTTTTTGTCAAAGAAGAATTCATTAGGAGGGAGTTCCTCTGCCCTTATAGGTCTTAGTTCTTCTCCAAAAATCCATCCCTCCTGTATGTTTCCTTGTGTTGACTGCAAAGGGGTGACAGAGGTGATAGGTTCCCCGATTTGCTTCGCGGCCTTACTTGGTGTATCAAAGGAGTCTGGCTCCTTCGGAGGATTAGAGGTCTTTGTATCTGTCCCTGTCTCCGGATTCTGATCTTTTGGCAGGTCTGTGCTTTTTTCTTCCACCTATGGACCATGTTCTTTGGGTGGGTCAGTTGTCCCTTTTTCTATCTCAGGATTCTTTCCCTGTTCGGGACTCTTCTCCTGCTCAGAATTCTTCTCCTTCTCCCCTTCCTGACGTTTTTCGGAGTTAGAGGTTTGCCCCTCAGAAATTCTAGACTCTTTTTCTTTATCCTTGGAAAGTCCCAGACCTCCTAGTACCACGGGGAGACATCGTTTCCTATGCTCCTGAAATTTTAAAACTGAGGCCCTGTCTTCGGGTGCTAGGGATCTGATTCGAAATTGCACCTCCGAATAGGACCTCGCCCCTCGGAAAACATCATCCGAGGGCGAACATTCATACTCGAACCTCTTTAATCCACAATTTCCCAAATGAGTTCTTACGATTCCCTGAGGGTCATGCTTCTTGTACTCGATAGAGACTAAGCTCAAGCTTTCTATGGCTACAGCTTCAGCCTTTGCATGTCCAAAATCTAATAAGGAATAGGAATTTATCTGAATCGGGAAAAATGGCCATACCTTCTTCGATGACGCTTTGAGCTCTTTTCTCACTCCGCCGATTACTGTTTGTCGAGCAATCTCGCAACAAGCTAGCTTGTCGGGGATAAATAGTGGTAGCGCCAGAGGAGGAACAACATCTCCAAATACTCTCAAATAGGAGAATTCCTCTTCCACATACCAATCTACGATACGGCTCAGATTCTCAACAATGCTATCTGAGATGCGGGGTGGAAAAAGACCAAAAATGGTGATGTGTAGGGGCACCACCACCCAGTTAAAAATCTCATAGATAAACTTATCTGTGTTATTTTCCCACAGCTTGTTGTGGTACTCATGCATAGTTTTTTCTTCGGTTGGACTCCAAGCCCAATTCATCAATGGGAAAGGCATCATGGAGCATATTGCGTCCATGATATATGCGGACATAAAGAATCTGGAAGGTTTCCCGGCTGCCTTCTGCTCCCGGTACTCGGTGACCCTGTTGAACAGACTATCGGAGAGCATTTTTTCCCAATTGAATGAGGAACCTTCTGCTACGCGAAAGATGAGAGGTACCCATTGGACGTAAAAATGCGCGGTATCCTCCCATTCGAAAAGCTGACAAGTCATCATCGCCACATACATATAGTTTGGCTCCAATGAAGAAATCGAATACACACCCTTGTCATTCACTCTGAATGTCGAGGAACGAGACACCCAATCTTTTATCAAGCCTGGCATGGTTTTGTCAAATTCTTCGCACTCCTTCTTTTTGAAGTCCGCTAGGAATTCCTTGCCATATGTGCATTCAGAGGTTGTTGGGAGATTATACATAGATTGGATATGCTCGGGCCTAAAAGTCCCAATCATGGCCTGTCAGTCATTTACGATATTTCTGGAAGGCAGGTCGATGTGATCCAATGCCCATCGGATCATGTCGTAGTATGGGAGAAACTGAGGTCTGGTTGCAACCAGGTGCATTCCCGACTGAACAATTGTCTTGTACTTAGTTTTCAGGTCGTCCTTCACAATATCATAGTTATAGTCATCAGAGTCTGAATAGTTTACCAACTCGGATTGCAGGATATCTGTAATAGACGACCAGGTGGAAACTGAGCCGCCCGACCGAGGCGAAGTATCTGAGACGTTGTCCGGACCCTGTGCTGTGACTTCGACATTTTCTTTAGCTG